>CAUYQU010020562.1:0-128632 GCA_963574635.1 Cheracebus regulus | reverse complement strand
AAAAAAACCAAAACTTCACGATTCCCTGTGTATCCTTTGGGACAGAACTGTCGTTACCTCTCAGTGCTGCTTTGATGTGTAGCCACACAAATACATTAAATAATACTTTAAAAAATACTTTTTAGACTACAGGATTCAGTGCAAATACAAGAGGTTGTCTTCTTCCCCAGTCTATGGTGATTGGCATAGACCTGGATTTTATTTCATTTTGTCTTTTTTTTTTTTATGACATGGAGTCTTACTCTTAAACCCAGGCTGGAGTGCAGTGGTGCGATCACACATCACTTTAGCCTCGGCCTCCTGGGTTCAAGCGATTCTCATCCTCAGCCTCCCGAGTAGCTGAAATTACAGGCATGTGCCACCACACCTGGATAATTTGTTTTGAATTTTTAGTAGAGATGGGGTTTCACCATGTTGGTCAGGCTGGTCTTCAACTCCTGACCTCAAATGATCTGCACCTCAGCCTCCCAAAGGGCTGGGATTACAGGCAGGAACCACTGCGCCTGGCCTTTTTTGACTTTTTAATCCACCATGGATGGCATGGGCATCTTTGCCTTCTGTTATCCAATGACTCATTCATTTTCTTTTTCTTTCCTTTTTTACTTTTTGGAGACAGTCTCACTCTGTCACCCAGGCTGGAGTGCAATGGTGTGATCTCGGTTCACTGCAACCTCCACTTCTTGGGCTCAAGCGATCCTCCCACCTCAGCCTCTCAAGTAGCTGGGACTACAGACAGGCACCACCGTGCCTGGCTAATTTCTGTATTTTTTGTAGAGACAGGATTTCACCATATTGCCCAGGCTGGTCTCAAATTCCTGGGCTCAAGCAATGTTCTTGCCTTGGCCTCTTCAAGTGCTGGGATTACAGGCATGAGCCACCATGTCTGGCCAACTCATTCATTTTCTTTTCTTTCATATCTTCACCCTCCATACAACCTTCAGAAAATACCCGATAAACTGTTTTACACTGAGGCATAAATGAGTGTGATAAACTTTAAAGCATTATCCAGTCTAGAAATACGTATTAGAAGACAAAGGAATCCCGTCTATAATTGTGAATTTTCAGGAATCATCTGGAGAAAAGACGTTTGGGAAACAGGACTGAGAGTGTATATTTTACTGAACCTTAAGTAAGGTGTCAGTTTGTACCCATGCTTCACTCTGGAATCTAGAATTCTCTAATATGGCAGGATCAGGAAGAGACTTGCAGTTTCAATTTGAACTGTCTTGTTAGTCTAGAACAGGGGTGTTGTAGACTAGGAAAATAAACTTTCACTTGAGTGGGAGGATCGCTTGAGCCCAAGAAGTGGAGGTTGCAGTGAACTGAAATCACACCATTGCACTCCAGCCCGGGTAACAGAGTAAGACTGTCTCCAAAAAGAAAAAATGGAAAAGAAAATGAAGGAGTCATTGGATACTAGAAGGTAAAGATGCCCATGCCATCCACGGTGGATTAAAAAACCAAAAAAGGCCGGGCACAGTGGCTCCTGCCTGTAATCCCAGCCCTTTGGGAGGCTGAGGTAGGCAGATCATTTGAGGTCAGGAGTTCAAGACCAGCCTGACCAACGCAGTGAAAACCCATCTCTACTAAAGATACAAAAAAAAAAATTAGCCAGGTGTGGTCGCCCACACCTGTATAGTCCCAGCTAGTAACGCCATGCACTAGAATCGCAGGAGGTGCTTATGAAATGTAGTCCTTCCTAGGCCTCAGACCTAATGGATAGAATCTTCAGCCGTAGGACCTGGGCATCTGCATTTTTAAAAGCCAACAGGTCATTCTGTCCATTCAAGGCTGTTATCAGTAGGCCACCACATTGCTAATATGGATATACAGGATCTTAAGTGAGGTTAAATTGATTATGGATGTTGACATTGTTTCAGTGCACCTTGAAACTTCACTGTTTTGCTGACAAATGATGATCAAGAAATTCTTTGTTTAGATTTTGTGGCTGTTTTTCTTCCATGCAGTAAAGTTGTGCAGTGACTACCCTAAGAAATAGATACAGAGAACTTGGAGAAGGTCTGGGGAATGCCCAGAATTTGTAGTACTTTTCCATGGGGAGAAACTGGAGGGGGCAGTGCTGGAATTCCTTCAGAGTGTCATTTATCCGGAATGAAGGATTCACATAGAAAGCTTAGTGTGAAAGATGAGGATCCCTTTGGGTGCCCAACAGCATGGCAGAACTAGAGATGTAACTGCTGCACCTGAAATGACGTCATTCTCCACACTGAATCCTTTACTGCAGGCGCTCACTGACAGACCTTCTCTCGAGTGTTGAGATTGCTCTCAGGACCTTTTGAATCACAGCTTTCTGTTCTTCTCGTTCTGCTGAGTCTGTGTTTTGGCAAATCACAACAGCCCCTCTTCACCTATTATTATTTTGCATAAAGATAATACTTGTAGGTAATGCATTTTGATATCCTTGGAAGAAAGGAAAATGGCTCCCAGAGTTTGGCTGCATTTATTATTATTTTTTCTTTCCCTTTTTTTGAGATGGAGTCTTGCATTGCCACCTGAGGTGGAGTGCAATAGCGTGATCTCGGCTCACTACAACCTCCGCTTCCGAGGTTCAAGTGATTCTCCTGCCTCAGCCTCCAAAGTAGCTGGGATTGTAGGTGCCTGCCACCACACCCAACTAATTTTTGTATTTTTAGTAGAGATGGGGTTTCACCATGTTGGGCTGGTCTCAAATGCCTGACCTCATGATTCACCCACCTCGGCCTCCTAAAGTGTTGGGATTAAAGGCGTGAGCCACTGTGCCCAGCCTTGGCTGAATTTCTTTACCAACTCATGACTTAAGTTTTGAAGAAGCACATAGGAACTTCTGTGGTGTAAACATCTGTATATGCTTTAATTTTATTTAGATTCACAGATGGTGGTTATTCTCCAAGATATTTAGGAGTATTCTAAATAAAAGTTCTATTTGTCCTTATCCCTGAAGTCCATTTGCTTCTTACTGTTTTGAGTCATTTACTGAGAATGAACAGAAACATTAAGTCACTGCCTTTGTTTATCTGGCATCTGTTTGTGTGCAGTGTAGTTAATCCAGTTTAGGATCAGGGGCTGTAAATGTGAAGGGAAATGAAGCAAAGTGAAAAAGCTGACTTGCAAGTTGCATACTGTTTTAAGTCAGGATGGTTAGAGTGCTGGCATTCTCCAAAGATTGTGCCATTTTGGCGTGTCACCGTATTGGGATCATCGGCTTTTTGTTTTTGGTTTTGGTTTTGTTTTTTTGTGTGGCTATCCTGATGAAGTAAAGTGCTGGATGACCCAATGCATTTGTTTTTCTTTTTTGAGATGGAGTCTTGCTTGGTTACCCAGGCTGGAGTTCAGTGGTTTGATCTTGGCTCACTGCAGCCTCCGCCTCCCAGGTTCAAGCAATTCTCCTGTCTCAGCCTCCAGAGTAGCTGAGATTACTGGTGTCTGCCACCATGCCCGGCTAATCTTTGTATTTATTTATTTATTTATTTATTTATTTTTTAAAGTAGAGATAGGGTTTCACCATGTTAGCCAGGCTGGTCTTGAATGCCTGACCTTCATTGATCTGCCCGCCTCGCCTCCCAAAGGGCCCCATGCATTTAGATGGAGGGATTGATATGGGGTGAGAAGGAAGGGCTAATTTAAACCATGCAGACCAGCTGAAACTAATTTTTCCTTCAAGTTTGTGAAAGGGATCACATTTTCATGTTAACCCATGAAAACTTTTAATTTGTATTTAAATTACCTCTGTTTTTGCTTTAAGATCCAGCAATGGGAGCAGAATCTTGAGAAATTTCACATGGATCTGTTCAGGATGCGCTGCTATCTGGCCAGCCTACAAGGCGGGGAGTTACCGAACCCCAAGAGTCTCCTTGCAGCCGCCAGCCGCCCCTCCAAGCTGGCCCTCGGCAGGCTGGGCATCTTGTCTGTTTCCTCTTTCCATGCTCTGGTAAGTTCCTGAAGAAGGCTGTTGCTGCAGCATTTGGGGAGGGTTGCGGATGCTCCCCCTTCTTCGGCTGGTTGCCATCAGCACTTGTGGGACTTGACCCAACAACTGACACCTAGAGGCCAGGTCACCCAGAGGCCACGGGCCTGGGGATGAAGGAGACCAGACATAGAGCCCCCAGTTTCTTGACTGCTCATTCTGGAGTCCAGCAGCCAGCATACGGTTACCGCATGTTCGTATCTGTACGCCTTTCTGTCTGTGCCACCCCATACCATCAGGAAAGTGGGATCCTGGAGAAGTGGCAACAATGGCGTGGAGATTAAAGGAAGGATTAAGGGTTGTTTTCTCTGCCCTGCAGAGCGCCCTGTTGGGTTTTCTGCCATCACTCCCATTTTGGTGGCTTCTGTGTGTTACGCTGGCTCAGCCAGGGGGTCTGTGGGTGGTTTTGCTGACACTGCTGCCCACTGTGGAGAGACCTGAATGTCGTGACTTGTGTTGTCCAGATGAGAGCTGTCTATATAGTGGATGCTTTCCTGGTATTTCAGACATGCAGGAGCTTTTGGCTATGGCCGGAATGCATTTATAGCAAGCAGAGCTCACTTCTTTAGGGCAACTGTTAATTGTCTCTGCCACTCAAATACTAAGCCTTGAGATCTTTAAAACTGTGTTTTACGTTAGGTATGTTCTAGAGGTGACTCTGCTCTCCGGAAAAGGACACTGTCACTGTCCCAGCGAGGGAGAATCAAGAAGGGAATATTTTCTTCATTAAAAGGGCTGGACACACTGGCCAGAAAAGGGAAGGAGAAGAGACCTTCTGTAAGTCAGGTGAGCTCTTCAGCATGGGAACAGCAGGCTGGAGTGAAATTCCTGAAACCCCTGATTTTCAGCCTGCCATAAATCATCAATGTTCATTCTCTGTTAGGAATGAAATCAGGCCAGGTGGGGTGGCTCACACCTGTAATTCTAGCACACTGGGAGGCCAAGGCGGGAAGATCACCTGAGTCCAGGAGTTCAAGACCAGCTTGGGCAACATAGTGAGACTCCATCTCTACAAATAGCTGGATGTGGTGGCGTGGGCCTGTAGTCCCAGCTACTCGGGAGGCTGAGTTGGGCAGATCGCTTGAGCCCGGGAGGTCCAGGCTCCAGTGAGCCATGATTGTGCCACTGCACTCCAACCTGAGTGACAGAGCATGACCCTGTCTCAAAAATAAAAATAAAAGTTGGTTTAAAGGAATCAATTCTTAGCATGCACTTCCCCCCCCCCCCGCCCCCGACAAAACTGCACAGGTTGCCGCATCTATCCTGGCACTCCCGAAGAGGTAGTTACACTGTGTGCAGTGCTTAAGAACAGAAAAAATTAGAATAATCAGAAAATAATCCACACTTTTTCTTCCCTCTAGTACTAATATTCATTTACTTATAGATTTTATATTAAAATAAATGTAGAAAATTAATAATCAGAGGAGTAGCAGCTACATTCTGTTGATAGTGCTGTGGACTTTGCTCACTAAATCATGGCCTTGGGGTTTTGTCATCCCATTTTAGAAATGAGGAGACTGACACTTGAAGAGGTTACATCACTTACCTTACCCTGCTCACCAGCACCGAAGGGCAGAGCTGGGGCTCGTTCCTGCCTAAGTCCACAGTCATGAAACACTGGACGATTGCTGGTGCTTATTTTCCCTTGGGGAGGGGTGGCTCTTGTAACATTTTCTTTTTTTCTTTTCTTGAGATGGAGTCTTGCTCTGTCGCCCAGGCTGGAGTGCAGTAGCACGATCTTGGCTCCCTGCAACCTCCATCTCCTGGGTTCAAGCAGTGCTCCTGCTCAGCCTCCTGAGTAGCTGGGACTACAGGTGTGTGCCACCATGCCCAGCTAATTTTTGTATTTTTGGTAGAGATGAGGTTTCACTATGTTGGCCAGGCTGGTCTTGAACTCCTGACTTCAGGTGATACATCTGCCTGGGCCTCCCAGAGTGCTGATTACAGGCATGAGCCAATGTACCTTGCCTCTTGTGAGATTTTCATTAAGAAAAAATAGCCTAAGCCCATGTTGGTGAAATGTGGCCCAAGTATTGTAAATTGTTTTCAGAACATTTTGAATATGTGAATTTCATGATGCACCTGTATTTCATAATGGGGAATGTATGATAATGGATTTAATCTTGCTGATATGTTTTAGGATTATTCTGTTTCAAAGCTGTTGAAAAGATAAGTTATATGTTGACCTGATCATTCAGGTCAATAGGGAAAATGTTTGCAATTAAATCTGAAGAAGTTTTTGCTTTTATTTTGAATGAGCTGCTGTTTTTCTGTTTATGCTTTCAATATAATAGGAAAAAGAGTCACATTTTATTGGATCTTTGTTTTTTAATTTGCTTATGGCTATTTATTTTATAACGCTTTTGTGAATTAAGGAAGTAAAAGGGCTAGTATCAGTTCATTTGACTTGTTTAAAACCTCGAAACAATAAAGTTGGAGGTGGCGGGGAGTGGGTTGGTTGATTAACAGACAGCAGAATCACAGGAGACTTCAATGTGGCCGGCGCTTTTGTATACCCATATACAAAAATAATACTAGATTTTAAAATTGTGGTTCTACTCGTAATTAAAAAAAAACTTTTTTTTTTTTTTGAGGCAGAGTCTCACTGTGTCACCGAGGCTGGAGTGCGGTGGCACCATCTTGGCTCACTGCAGCCTCCACATCCCGGGTCCAAGCGATTTTCGTGTCTTAGCCTCCCGAGTTGCTGGAACTACAGGCTTGAGCCACCACACTTGGCTAATTTTTATATTTTTAGTAGAAACGGGGTTTTACCATGTTGGCCAGGCTAGTCTTGAATTCCTGGCCTCATGTGATCTGCCTGTCTCTACCTCCCAAAGTATTGGGATTGCAGGTGTGAGCCACCATGACCAGCCTGTAATTTAATTTTAATTGTAAAGAGTAATCTTATTTGTTGGTTTTTGGAAATGTATTTCCTCATTATTGACTGTAGTCAGCTACAAACCCTTTGCTAATAGTGGGCCTATGCTTTCTGTATTTTTAAAAAATTATTTTTGTAGAAATGGGGAGGGACTCTCCCTATGTTGCCCAGGCTGGTCTCAAACTTCTGGCCTCAAGCTATCTTCCCACCTCAACCTCCCAAAGTGCTGGGAGTACAGGCCTGAGCCATAATAGACTTTATGCTCTGTGAACGGAACTTCTTCGATAGTTAACTAAAGTCCTTAAAGTATTTTAATCAAGACAGTAGGTTCTGTATAATTAACTAATAACCTGATAAATAACTTGCTTATTTTTCTTAGCTGTAGACATTCTGCTAATTAGGTATGAGCCTAGTGGTTTTCACCCAGCATGTGTGGTAATTTGTTCTCAACATAAGATTTTTTGATAAACAAAAGCATTTGGTCGAACATTTTTTTGTTTTAAAAAGATATGAAACTAATTACAGTGTCAGTATTTATATAACTGAATGAAGTTGATTTAGTAGGTATTTCTAAATGTTTATATTGTTTTTAATGTTAATTATGCCACTACAAAATTTAGAAGGTACAATTTGGAAAAGGCAATTGTTTTTAGTTCTTCTACTCGAACAAACCACTTTTAACATTTAGCTATATTTTATTCCAAGATTTATTCTGTGCACTTTAAAAAAAGTAGCTATGAGTTTGATTTTGGTTGTTCTGTTTCACACCTTTCAGAAATGTTTACTTTTTGGTTAACAGCAGTATCAAGAAGACATAGGATGACTTGAATAATATTTTTTATTTTTTTATTCTTATTTATTTTTTTGAGACAGAGTCTCGATCTGTCACCCAGGCTGAAGGGCAGTGGTGCGATCTCGGCTCGCTGCAACCTCCACCTCTTGAGTTCAAGCAATTCTCATTCTTCAGCCTCCTGAGTAGCTGGTACCACAGGCAGGCACCACCATGCCCAGCTAATTTTTGTATTTTTAATGGAGATGGGGTTTCACTATTTTGGCTAGGCTGATCTTGAACTGCTGACCTCAGGTGATCCACCCACCTCAGCCTCCCAAAGTGCTGGGATTACAGGCCGACTTGAATACTATATGACATAAAAAAGTAAAATGTAACTATGTGGGAAGTTAAAACTTGAAGTGTATTAGAATAGTAGATAGTACAAATTGTGATATGAAGCTCTTATAAAATGTCATAGAACTTTAGTTTTTAAATAATGAAAAACGGTAGCTGGCAAATGAATATTACAGGGCCATTTCATTAGTCTTTTCTCCCCTACCATCTGTCAGATGTTTGATTCAAGTGGTAGCCATGGATTTTCTGGAACTCAGCTACCTCAAAACTCCAGTAACTCCAGTGAGGTAAACTTTGCTGTAGATGGCCAGCATCTTGTTTCACATGAATAACACAAATGCTTAGTTAAGCAGGGGAGGCTGGTTCAGAATCTTTACATGAACTTGTTGAAAATAGATTTAGAATTAAAATGATCCCAGTAGATATTCTCTAAAGAGATAGTCTTGAATGCCAAGCATTCTGGAGGTATCTAACCTCATGATAACTCCATTTTAAAATTAGTGACATGACTAAAGTCATAATAGCATCTTTCATTTATACATCTCCATTCCTCAGCAGTACTTATCCTCATCTGAGAGTTCAGTGAATACAGAATTGCATTTTCCTCTCAGGGCTGTCAGGGATCTTCACACAGATAGTACATTCTGTGCGGTGTCTCTCCAGGTGCCATCAAGTGGAGCTGAGTAGTGTCTCCTCATCCCCAGAATTGCTTCTGACCAAACAAATCCTCAGAATGATTGCCAAATGCAATCCTGGAGTATGAAACCCTGGATGTGCCCCTGCCTGTTCCTAGTGCCGTTTTCAAACCCACACCATCCCCATGAAGCTGTGTTTTATGTCGTTGGTCTTTTCTTTAATTTCTCCTTCACCAAGTAATTTTACCTTCAGTTTCACCCCTCCAAAAAAAAAAACTCTATTTGTGGATAGTGAAAAACTGACTATAATAGAGTTGGACAAACTTAATATACCTTTGCAGAAGTAGGTAGTCTTCTTTAATAAGTCAGTGAATTGGGAATTTATTTTGTGAAAAACTGGGGATTGCTAGAGTGTTGGATACTATAAGTCCGTTTCAAAATGCAGCTTAAATTGCACGACCCTCCAGGAATTTTAACTTGATTTTTCTTGCTTTGTTGTCACCATTATTTGCCTGTTTCTTACTCTGTACTCACCATCTCTTACTTTAGCCATCTGTCAAGTGCATATGACATGGCTCCCAGGGAAGCTTGTGAGCTATATAGTTTATATATGATTATCTATATATTCTCAATCTGTAGCACACTGCTAAGGATATGGTACTTGCTTAATAAGTTTGATGATTATTTCTATTAGATGTAGTCATTTAATGGCTGAGAATAACTGATTTGTAATAAAAACCCATAATTTTAGGGTCATGTCTCTTCCAGCATTATATAACAATGTAAAATTCATTTTTCTTTTTTTTTTTGAGATGGGGTTTTACTCTGTCACCCAGGCTGGAATGCAATGGCATGGTCTTGGCTCACTGTAACCTCCGCCTCCCGGGTTCAAGTGATTCTCCTGCCTCAGCCTCCTGAGTAGCTGGGACTACAGGTGCCCGCCACCACACCTGGCTGTTTTTTGTATTTTTAGTAGAGACAGGGTTTCACTATGTTGGCCAGGCTGGCCTGGAACTCCTGACCTCATGATTGCCCACCTTGGCCTCTCAAGGTACTGGGATTACAGGCATAAGCCACCACGCCCGGCCAACAATGTAAAATTCTTACTTTGAATGTTAAGAGCCCTGGCATGTTGGCTCATTCCTGTGATCCCAGCACTCTGGGAGTCTGAGGCAGGTGGATCATTTGAGACCAGCCTGGGCAACATGGTGAAACCCTGTCTCTACCCCAAATCTGAAAAATTAGCCGAGTCTAGTGGCTTGTTCCTGGGAGGCTGAGGTGGGAGGATCTCTTGAGCCTGGGAGGCAGAGGTTGCAGTGAGCCAAGATCGCACTGCTACACTCCAGCCTGGGCGACAGAGTGAGAACCCATACCCCCAGAAAGAAAGTTATGAAACTACAACATCAGTACACTTTCTGTTAACAGAATTTATGTTGCACTTTGAAAATAAATTTTGCTAATATGGCCACTTACAGTGAGAATTTAGTTTAGTGCACTCAAACAAGTCCCTTCAATGTTCTAAGGAGTGAGAAGAAACTCAATGCTCTAAGGAGTGAGAAGGAGCTATTATTACTATTATTACTGCATTTGTTTTTTTAAGCATGTGTATCTAAACAGTTAATCCAATTTATTTTAGCTGAGCATTACTTGCGATGTGTAGGGACACTGAAGAAATTCCTTTCATTTGTAGGACTATTTTAATGCAGCCTCCATCATTTCTGTGCTGTAGTACTCAGATAACTAGATTCAAATTGAATAGCAGATAGAACTAAGGGTGTAATTTGTTTTTTTAATGTCTCTGGGGCTTAAAATTCTGCCTAAGCTGGCTAAATAATTAATATTTCATCTTGCTACTTTTCATCTGCAAATCATTCTTGGAGAATACTTGTAACCTGCACAAACCTTCTATTTTTATACAGTAAGTATATTACGCCCATTTCTGTAACACAGAAAGGCCGTTGTGAGGGAGGGGCCGTGTGCATTTTAAAATATTCCATTCTAATTGATGCATCCTGTAACAGTCCAACAGTGAGTCACCCTAATTCAGTCTGTTAAGGCTGGAATAAAGCCAGTCTTACTTTTTTAGGGGACACTTTGGCAGGCCAAAAATGAAAGCTTTTCATAGTGAACGTCTGGATGAGTAATAGTGAGTCTTATACGGCCTTTGAAGGGAGGTGTTTGTCATGGAGATTGTGACAACAAATTCCCCACTAAGGCTCGGAAGGCGGCCGCCCCGGAAGCTTCATTGCAGAAACTGTGGCAGCCCCTGGGCCTTGGCCCTTTCTCCTGGAAAACTGGCTTGGGGTGTCCCCGTTTTCTGCGGCAGTGAGTGAATGCACTATTGTCACGTTAGTCATGAGCTCCAAACTTAAAAACAACAACCCCGAAACCAAAACAAAACCCCTAATATTGGTTTCTTAAATGGAAAATATGAATGAAACAGCTTACTCTTCATCGCAGTATGGCAGTCTGTTTAGATAGAATATTAATACGCAACCCTACATAGCATATATACGTATACATACATGTGTACAGCAAGCTAGCTAGATACATCTTTGTTTTCCTTTCATATCAACTGATGTTTGGGCATCAGTCCAAGAAGGAAATAAACACTTTTTCTTCTATGACGTTTTACTGTTGTTAAGAAAACTGGGAGCGTGCAACGTGCTTTTGTGCTTCCTTCTCATCTCCCTTGCAAATAGACTTTCCTTTTATCAGCCACTGTGGCGGTGTGGGCACATTTGTGACAGCCAGATTGTGATTTTGCTACTCACTTCCCTTCCGCGATCCAAGTAGTAATTACGAGCCATTTGATCCAAAAGCATCTGCTGTGAGAACACATGGAGTTTCAATTTTTTCTCCTTGCTGCATACTGAGCATAAGTAATTTGACATGTGGTTTCAGGACCATTGATGTAATAACAATAAGTTCTTCTGTGGAATGGCCTGCAAGGAGAGCTAAAGTGACTTGCAGACATGAACTAGTCAGTCTGAGTGGCTGTGGCTGCAGTTCAGTGATGTCCCCGTGTCGTGATGGCCAGTTGGAGCTGACTGCAAGGTGATCGGAGCAGCGGTGGCCTCTACCGTGCCCCAGGGCTTTGGAACAAGGGGTGATTCTCAGGTCTTTCTTCACAGTGGCCGTTACTGAAATACAGTAGTTATGCTTAGTATAGCATAATGCCACTATCCAGGCTCAACTTCAAAAAAAGCTTTACAATTTATGTCTTTCAAATGCGATTCCTCCCATTAGTCTTCTAGCCACCCCACGAGGCTGCTGTTTTTAGCCCCTTTGAAGGTGAAGGAACAGAAGTGCAGAGGTGCTAGATGGCCCCCAGTAAGACTGAGATTTGACCCGGATTGGTTTTCTGTTATTGTATTTTTTCTATCTTCATTTGTATTCTCAGGACCAGGAAGCCTTGAAGAGGCTAGCTGGAAATAGAAGTATTTTTTCTTTGAGTGGGAAGCAGGGTAGGTGTGGAACTGTCGTGACAGGGGTAGCCAGCTGTGGAATTCTGGGTGGTTAAAAAGATTCATTTAACATAGTAGCATCTTTGAAACGGGTAACCTGGAAGAAGAGTTTTACAGATGGCTCCATTTTTAATGCTTATTTTCAGGATTCTCGGTTTCTTTTATGAAAAGAATGTTGGAGAGTATGTTATCTGGCTTCGTGAAACGAAAGCATGTGTATTTTCAACTTGGATAACACTGACCCTCCTTCAGAGAATTAATCCAACTTTCCTTCCAAATGTGCAAAGCTTACAACAACCTAAGGCATCTGTAAGCACCGAGTAGCTTTTTCTTTTTCAAGTTCTAATGAATTAATTTTAAATTCTTTTTTTTTTTTTGAGACGGAGTTTTGCTCTTGTTGTCCAGGCTGGAGTGAAATGGCACAATCTTGGCTCGCTGCAACCTCTGCCTCTGGGTTCAAGCAGTTCACCTGCCTCAGCCTCCCGAGTAGCTGGGATTACAGTTATGCACCATCACACCCAGCTAATTTTGTATTTTTAGTAGAGATGGGATTTCTCCATGTTGGTCAGGCTGGTCTCAAACTCCTGACTTCAGATGATCTGCCTGCCTTGGCCTCCCAAAGCGTTGGGATTACAGGCATGAGCCACCACGCCTGGCCTTAATTTTAAATTCTTGGTGCTTCCTTTGAATAACCAGGTTTTACTTTTCTTGAACTGTATATGTTTGTGACGTGTGTGTGTGTGAGTGTGTATTTCTAACACACACCAAAAATTACATTGGAATTTTAATTGAGAGGTCTCTTGAGAGGATCTTACTCTTTGATGGTCTTGGCTTTGATAGGTATCTACTTTTCTATGGTTCACTAGATCTTAGGTCAACAGTGTGGACTCAGAAAACCATTGCTCGGAGCAATTGTGGTGCACCACCTTGTTTAATGGATTTTAATAGGATTATTTCTTTCGTCCTTCCATCCTTCCATCTATCTGTACACTTATCTTGTCAAGAACTTGTTCTCCTTCAATAACCTCTTAATTTCTCTTCTCGAAACTTTCAGAGAGCATTAAGAACTTGATGCTATGTCAATAGTGTTGAGTAAGATACTGAAACCGGACAGCGTTTACCTTTCATGCCTGTATATGACTGTGAATTTCGAGTTGTATTCAGCTCAGCACTCAGGTGTTAAGTGTGTCCTGGGTGCAGGATGCACTGTGTTAATGGCTTGAAGACCGAGGAAGCAGAAGACAAAGCCTCTGCTGGCATTTATCTTATCCTGGTGGGGGACTTAGAAGTGACCTCCATGTGAGCTGGGCTTTGCCAAATGCTGTACCATGGACATAGGAGAGTAAACTCATCTTAGTGAGAGAACTTGAGGGCAGAGACAGAGACTTCCCAAGACAGGGGCATTTTAAACCAGATTGGAGGGTATATATGGCTTCAGCACTGATGCTGTAAGGATGGTACAGCAGAGAGAGGCGATGGAAACCAGCACTGGTGAGGAGCAGGAGCAGGAGCGCGCCACTCCCTTTTGGGGAATGTTATCTGTGCCATTCTGTTCAACGTGAACATGGCGTGTAGCATAGAATAATGGAAAGTAATCAGGAAATTTAGGTTGCACCCATTATAAAGGGAGTTAACTGCCAGGCGGGCATTCTGTGTAGTAGACTGGTAGTGTAAACCTGCTCAAGCCAGACTTCCATGCTTCGAATCCCTGGAGTACCATAGGCACTAATTGTGTAAACTTGGGCAAGTTTCTAGAATTTTCTGAGCCATATTTTTCTTGCCTGTTCAGTAAGAATCATGACATTATCTCCCTGAGAGGGCTGGTTGTGAGTGGTGAGTGGACTGATAGCACATCAAGAGCTTGTTTCATTTGGCCCCATGAGATGCAGTCTTTTCTTGGAGACAGAGTCTCCCTCTGTGGCCCAGGCTGGAGCGCAGTGGCAGGATCTTAACTCCCTGCAACCTCCGCCTCCCAGGTTCAAGCAATTCTCCTGCCTCAGCCTCCCGAGTAGCTGGGACTATAGGCGCGTGCCGGCATACTCAGCTAATTTTAGTAGAAGTGGTGTTTTACCATGATGGCCAGGCTGGTCTTGAACCCCTGACCTCAGGTGATCCACCCGCCTCAGCCTCCCAAACTGCTGGGATTACAGGCGTGGGCCACTGCGCCCGGCCAGTGATACAGTCTTTCTCTGGTTGTAACAGTGGAAACAAAAGGGTGTGAAGGCACCGTGTGAATGTGTACTGCTCATGTCCCTCCCCCACCTGTTTATCGACAATTACGTTTTTCCTGATCTCCAAAAGTGCAGCAGTAAATTGCTCTGCCACCCTCAGTGGGAGCCTGTGACTTCCTCCCTGCCTTGTTCTTTGTGAAGTTTCTTACTCCACAGTGACCTCTGCTGGATTTTAGTTTGCTTCTCAACGAGCCTGATGTGAGAGGTGGGGCCTGCACCTTTAAGGCTAAGCACGTGGTTAAATCACTGCCCAGATGAAAAGAAGTACCTGAGAGAATGAACCAGAGAAAAACCATGTGCCTCTGTAAGACAAGACCCTTTAGGAGAGAGTGTCCAGGCTGGTTCCTGGCGTCCCTGGCTCCATGCATCTGCTCCTGTCTTTTCCTTTGGCGTTGGCATGTGTGGGGATGTTTGTTCTGGCCGTGATCGTTCTTCCAGAAAAATGTGCTGAAAGCAGCAGATTCATGACAGATCCAGAAATGTCACTTCAAAGTTGAGCACCATGTTTTCAGAAAGATGACACAGAGAGACGGATTTTTCCCTTGCTTTCTTCTTTGAAATTTCTTTACAATGTCTCTTCTAGTTTTTAAATCCTGCGTAGGAGGATCTTTTCCTTTGTATTTAAAAATGCATGGGATTCAAAGTAAAATCACTCATTAATGATAATTTTAAAGTATGATGAATGATATATAATAATGTGATAGTATTGAATCTATAGGTGACATTTTCTGGTATGTAAGGTTGTTTCATGTAAATGACCTCTTTTGCTCACAAAACTTAAATAACAAATTTTCAATATTACATTAATAATGTCCTCTTTTACAAAATAGGAGCTGAGTCATAGCAAGGTAAATGTTTTGTCTTAGGCCACACTTTGCTGGTAGAATCTGTGGGTTTTGATTTCAAAGCCCTAAATCTTTTCTTTGTTACTATGTGAATGTAAGAACCTAGCCAAAGAGAAACATATCTGCATTGCTTTAGAAATGTATGCAATTTTTGTCATGAATTACAAAGGGACATATTAGCATGAAGTCAGCAAATTGTTGTGACGATATAGTTTGGTAAACTGAATGTTTTTGGGAAAGGCTATCTGAAGATGGTAGGTTTTAAGATGGTTTTCCAGCAGTGTCTATGTGTGAGATAGCTGAAGGATAGAGAAAAGGTTTTCCAGGACTACGGGTTAATTTTAAGGAACAATTAGATTTCTGTCAGTGATGAGTCAGGCTAAAATTAAAAAGAAGAAACAAAGACAAAAAACCAGGTGGATTTAGAAGAGAAAGCTCGTGCTTGGATTAAGTACAGTTCAAGGTCAGCATGGCAGGCAGGTGTCAGTGGCTGTGGACAAGATGTGTCTGGAATTCAGTGGGAGGTCAAAGAGGGATTATGGCTTACATGCATGTTTCACAGTGGCCCTTCTCAACCATGATTCCGAAGCAGTAAATGTGGATACTCAGCAGCCCTTACATGAATTGTGGTGGTTTGTTTGTTTTGAGACAGACTGTTACTCTGTCGCCCAGGCTGGAGTATAGTAGTGTGATCTCGGCTCACTGAAACCTCCACCTCCCGGGTTCAAGCAGTTCTCCTGCCTCAGCCTCCCGAGTAGCTGGGACTACAGGGGCATGTCACCGTGCCCAGCTAATTTTTGTATTTTTAGTAGAGATGGGGTTTTACCATGTTGGCCAGGCTGATCTCAAACTCCTGACCTCAGGTAATCTGCCCGCCACAGTCTCCCAAAGTGCTGGGATTACAGGCGTGAGCCACCGTTCCTGGCCTGATTATGGTGTTCTAACTTGGCATAAGCAGCCAGTTGACCCAGTGGAAAGAACATAGGACAGAGAGAGTCACTGACTTTCACTCCATGGCATAAGCAGCCAGTTGACCCAGTGGGAAGAACACAGGACAGGCAGTCACTGACTTTCACTCTGCTTCCCTTGGCTGCCATTTCATCTGCAGAAAATGAGTGAGGAAAGGTTGCTGGCCTCAGAGGGTTGTGAGAAGCCAGTGATGTGAAGAGTGTGAGCGTTTACTCTAAATACTCCATAAAGGAACAGGACATTTTTTCCGGTGGTTTCCTTCATTTGTTAATCAAATTTGTCTGCATTTTCTTTTGGCGTCTACAAACAGGTGGACGAACTTCTGCATATATATGGTTCAACAGTAGACGGCGTTCCCCGAGACAACGCATGGGAACTGCAGACCTATGTTCACTTTCAAGATAGTCACGGAGTTACTGTAGGGATCAAGCCAGAGCACAGAGTAGAAGATATTTTGACTCTGGCATGCAAGGTAATGGATTTTTCTGCAGAAATATACTTCTGAATAGAAATAAACATTAATGTTGCAATCTTATGCCTTCTAAATTCGTGTGGTGTTCAAGGGCCCACTTTCCATGCCAGGGAACATATTAGCAAATTAATTAATTAATTAATTAAAATTTTGAGATGGAGTCTTGCTCTGTTGCCAGGCTGGAGTGCAGTGACGCGATCTCGGCTTACTGCAACCTCCATCTCTCAGGTTCAAGCAATTCCCCGCCTCAGCTGCCTGAGTACTGGGACGATAGGTGCACACCACCACACTTGGCTAATTTTTTGTATTTTAGTAGAGACAGGGTTTTACCATGGCCAGGATGGTCTCGATCTCCTGACCTCATGGTCCACCCACCTCGGCCTCCCCAAAGCATATTTATTAATTAATGTGTTTATTAGCTTATTGATTAATTAGCATTCTGTTCCTTGATCTCTTTAGAAGAATGAGTTATTAGGTCATGATCCCACACTTCCATGAAGAACCTGACATAATCTGAACTGTGTATACTTTGGTATCTAGAATAATTGTGAAATCCGTTGCTATTTATGTTACTTAGAGATGGTGTTTCATAAGAAGGTGGCATAGACTTTGAGGTAGTTTAATCCTAAATAGTTTTACCAGATTTCTCTAGATTAAATGCAAAACTTGATATAATTCAAAGTTGCTTCATGGAGATTAATATAAGATGATGTTTTATTCATTTTTCAAACTGGGTTCATTCCGGATTTGAAAAGAAAGTTTATGTTAAGTCTTAAAGAGAGCCCTCTGAGAGAAGGTACTCAGCAACATCAGGTCAGAAGCTTTTAGACCACCAGGTGGCGTAGTAGAGCTTAAATAGTTTAAGTTTCCAGAGAAAATACAATCAAATATGTTGAAATGGTGAAAAAGGCATATAGTTTGGTAACGCTTAATCATGTGCATTTAATAAATGTGAAAAATGTTTAATCTTAGTTCCCTTTTTTCACTTTGACTTGAAACATTAGGATATTGGACATTTACATGTAGTTCATATCCTTATGAACTTAATTTCCTTTTGCTCCCATATATAACATTTTTATTCAGAAAACCAACAATTCTATATCAATGATGTCATCTATTAAGGGATAATTTTCTAGGTGATAGAGGGGATTAGAAGTAATGGGTCAATTTGACCCAGTTAGAGCATAGGCCTGAGATAAATTTCTCACTGTTGAAAGAGAGAGAAAAGATGAGTGTGTCTGTACACATTTTGCCTTTTTGAAAAGTTTTTGGAGTAGGACATTCTTAATTCTGAAGTCTGTAGATGTGTTCACATTTTACAAATTTCTGTACTTTTGGTAATGAGAAACAAGGTCAGGTTCAACATAACTAAAGAGATGACATTTGGTGAGCTGGTAAGATTGATTCTAATGCATCTCTTACCTTTAATGTTAAGTAATGTCGTTCAGAGAACACCTTCTGAAAAATAATTGTCCCCCTTTACTTTTGTGCATACAAGTAATTTATCTATTTATTTATTTGAGCCGGAGTCTTGCTCTGTTGCCCAGGCCGGAGTGCAGTGGTGCGATCTCAGCTCACTATAACCTCCGCCTCCTGGGTTCAAGCAATTCTCCTGCCTCAGCCTCCCGAGTAGCTGGGATTACCGGTGTGTGCTACCACACCCGGCTAATTTTTGTATTTTTACTGTAGTCGACGCTTTGCTGTATTGGCAAGGCTGGTCTCAAACTCCTGACCTCAAGTGATCCACCTGCCTCGGCCTCCCAAAGTGCTGGGATTACAAGCATGAGCCACCGTGCCTGGCCTGCATATGAGCATTTAAATTTGAGCTCTTATATAGCTTTAAATTCAGCAAACTATATGCAGTTTTCTTTTAGAGATTTCTACTTTGATTTTTAATGAGACTGCTAACTAATGATGGATTTAGAAAGAGCATTTAAAATCTGAATAACTTTTTCTTTATAGATGAGGCAATTGGAACCCAGCCATTACGGCCTGCAACTTCGAAAGTTAGTGGATGACAGTGTTGAGTGCTGCGTCCCTGCACCCTATGAATACATGCAAGAACAGGTAAGTGTGCATCAGCTTTCGGAAGGGAAATCGAACCATATCGATGGCCTTTTGATTTTGAAAAATGTCATTTTTGGAGAAAATTCTGTTTAAATTTGGCATCTAGTTTGGAAACAGTCTCTATAGAAAGAGTATCTTCATAGCTTTCTTGTTTTATTATGAAAACTAGTGTGGAAGTAACTTTTCAAGGTATCATCACATGAAATCCTCCGATTTTGTTGTTCTCGCCTTCTGTAGGTTTATGATGAAATAGAAGTCTTTCCACTGAATGTTTATGATGTGCAGCTCACGAAGACTGGGAGTGTGTCTGACTTTGGTAAGTGTAAGGAGTGCCCTTGCCTGGGAGTTGTGTTGTTCCTCTTTGTCTAGTTTGCCCCAGTATCTTTGGACTTAATTTTTTTTCCCTTACATTCCCATTTTCTGCATATATGACAATAGTTTCTGAACTTCCTTTCTCTTCCTTCATTTCTATTTATTGATATTAGCAGGCTACACAGATAGGTATCAGTATTACAGGGAAATGCCAAGTGATCAAATGGAATGAATATAAAATCGATGGGAATTTGAAAGTATGGATATAATAACACAATGAATGTCCTGTGTGCTGATGTTGCTCTAAGATCAACTCCTGATTCATATGACAGTTGCTCTCATCTCTAGTGTCTTTGCTCTTAGTTTTCTCGTCCCACCTGTAATGCTCCCCTTCTTTCTTCCCCCATCCCTCCTCTCTGATGACATGAATCCTGCTGTCCTTCAAGAACTAACTCAAGGTCTAACTTTCTTGAAGAAGCCATATCTGATTGCTTTAGCTTTATTTGTTTCTTTCTTCCCTGAGTTTAACAGTTACGGGTTGATGCATCCGAGGTCACTTCACAGCATCATTTCCTACATTTCTCTTTGATTAGATAATGGTTGGTAAATACCTCCGTAGAAACACTCAATTATTAGGTAATGATTGGTAAATACCTCCATAGAAACGCTATTTTATACCTTGTTAAATATATTGATGCAACATGATTATTTTCCTTGAAATGATTCAAACTAATAATAAATAAGTTTATAATATGTTAAAATGTCCTTATTAGGATGCCTTCGTTTTTTAAAAAAATTGTATAATCTTTTCTGACCCCCATGTTTATTTTTATTTTTGTTTTTTGTTTTGTTTTTTTTTTTTTTTGAGGCAGAGTCCTGCTCTGTTGCCCAGGCTGGAATGCAGTGGCACAATCTCAGCTCACTGCAACTTCTGCCTCCTGGGTTCAAGCAATTCTCCCTGCCTCAGACTCCCAAGTAGCTGGGATTATAGGTGCCTGCCACTATGCCTGACTAATTTTTGTATTTTTAATAGAGACAGGGTTTCACCATGTTGGCCTGGCTGCTCTTGAACTCCTGGACTCAAGTGATCTGCCCATGTTGGCCTCCCAAAGTGCTGGGATTACAGGCGTGAGCCACCGTGCCCGGCCCCCATGTTATGTTGGTTTTTCCTTTGAGCCCTCTTGGCCTTTTTTCTCCTCTTCTTGGCCTTCACTGTGCTTTTTGTGATGGCCATTTGTGTTCATCTTTGTACTGGAATGACTGAATGAAGACCCTTGCAAAGATACTCTAATGAGACCATAATCTGCCAGGCTCTGCTGGGGGCACGGAAGAGACCTGGGGAACAGGACATTCTTGCTGTCCTCAAGGAATTCTGTATTAGGGGACCAAGGCATGGAAACATGTGTTCCTCACTGTGGCATCACAGAGGAGGACACTGAGTTTAGGAATGGTGCATTCAGAAGAGGGAAGGTCCCCCTAGGATTTGCATGTGGCCTTATGTATTTAGGGCAAGCACTGTATTCGTCCAGGCATTTTTTTCACCTTCTTAAAATGCTTGACCCCAAACATAGTTGTTTCTTAAAACTTATTTGTTGTATTGAACTGAATTTCATATATTTCAGTAAAAGTATTTTTTGCTGTTAACTTTGTTCCTAATTTTTTTTGTTTTTTTGTTTGTTTGTTTGTTTTTTTTGGAGACAGAGTGTTGCTATGTTACCTAGGCTGGAGTACAGTGGTGCAATCTCAGCTCACTGCAACCTCCGCCTCCTGGGTTCAAGCGATTCTCCTGCCTCAGCCTCCCGAGTAGCTGGAATTACAGGCGTGTACCACCACGTCCGGCTAATTTTTATATTTTTAGTAGAGATGTGGTTCCACCATGTTGGTCAGGCTGGTCTTGAGCTCCTGGCCTTGTGATCTGCCCACCTCGGCGTCCCAAAGTGTTGGGATTACAGGCATGAGCCACCATGCCCAGCGTCTAAATTTTTAATTGTGGTAATAGACATATAACATAAAGTTTATCATCTTAACCACTTTTAAGTGTACAGTTTCGTGGCATTAAGTACATTCACAGTGTTGTGCTACCATCCCCATCATCTGTCACTAGAAATCTTTTCACCTTATAAAACTGAACTCCTTACCCATTAAACACCAACTCCTCCTACTGTCCTTCCCCCAGCCCTGGGCACCACCATTCTGTTAATACTCTCTATCTCTCTGAATTTGACTGTCCTAGCTACTCATATAAACACGATCATACTGTGTTGGCTGTTTGTGACTGGATTACTTGACTTAGCATATTCTCCTCAAAGTTCACCCAAATGGTAGCATAGGTCAGGATGCTTTTCCTTTTTAAGACTGGATGATATTCCCTCGTATGCATAGATCACATCTCACTTATCCCCTCTGTCCGTTGACAATTGGGTTATTTCTACCTCTTGACTATTGTGAATAAGGCTGTTAAACACGTGGGTTCGTAGTCTCACCTTTTGAATAAAAGTTATGCCCTTTTATTTCTTAAGCCTCTGGTCTGACATTCTTCTTCTTCTGCCCCTGCAAGATGTTTTTGTCCTTTCAAAATAGTTGTCATTTAGACGTTCTCAATATCCTGTCCTTACGAGAAAAGGTGTTCAAGGAAATATTGCTGATATGCTGGGGAAATTGAGCGTGCTGGGTTGAGACTTGTTTTCTTCATTTCTTTTTGTTTCCAGGGTTTGCAGTTACAGCGCAGGTGGACGAGCATCAGCGTCTCAGCCGGATATTTGTAAGCGACGTCCTCCCCGACGGCCTGGCGTATGGGGAAGGTTCGTGTGGCACCCTGTGCCTCTGTTCCCTCTTCATTTGAAACTATGGAAAATGTGGTCTGGCTAGTGAATGTTTCTGCTGCAAGTTTGATCAGGAAAAGGTTTCTCCTGGAACTTTAAAGAAAGTAAATGTAAGAGTTTAATTGGAAACGTGACCAAACGCAGTGGCTCATTCCCATAAACCCAGCTGCTCAGGAGGCCGAGGCGGGAGGATGGAAGGATTGCTTGAGCCCTGGAGTCTAAGACCAGCCTGGGAGATATAGCGAGACTCCAGCCTCCATAAAAATAGGACGGAGAGAGACAAAAGGTAGAAAATGCATATGCATGTATATAGAGAGGGCATTCGTGTGTGTGTTTAAAAGAAAGTGTATACATGTATGAAGACAGATAGAGGGGAGAAGGAAGAGAGTGTGAGACAGACAGGCAGACACTGATGGAAGAGATTTAACGTCGGAATACTAGAAAAGACAATCTCTCAAGTCGCTTCTCTTTTAAACGATTTATTCTAATAGTAACTGTGAGAGAACTAACATTGCTTTTGCTCTTAGTGGCATCCAAATACTATACCTTTTGGCCC
The DNA here is from genome assembly GCA_963574635.1 of Cheracebus regulus. Classification (NCBI taxonomy): domain Eukaryota; kingdom Metazoa; phylum Chordata; class Mammalia; order Primates; family Pitheciidae; genus Cheracebus; species Cheracebus regulus. The sequence goes on along the minus strand of CAUYQU010020562.1, from coordinate 106,288 downwards.
TTTAATTCTCTTTTGTTTTTCTAATGTAAAAGATGAAGTCTCACTGTATTGCCCCAGGCTGGCCTCAAACTCCTGGGCTCAAGTGACCTTCCCATCTGTCTCCTGATTAGCGGAGACTACGGCCGCCTGCTACTGTGCCGGGCTGGCACTTTCTTTGAAGAAAACAGCAAACAAAACAGTCTCTAAGAGTACCTGGTTTGAGTTTGCGGCCTTCTTTCATCTTAAAATATTTCTCTCAGTAATCCCTCTCTCTTTTTTCTGTTTCCCCTTCCTTTTTTCTCAGGGCTGAGGAAGGGCAATGAGATCATGACCTTAAATGGGGAAGCTGTGTCTGATCTTGACCTTAAGCAGATGGAGGCCCTGTTTTCTGAGAAGAGCGTTGGACTCACTCTGATTGCCCGGCCTCCGGACACAAAAGCAACCCTCTGTACATCCTGGTCAGACAGTGACTTGTTCTCCAGGGACCAGAAGCGTCTGCTGCCCCCTCCTAACCAGTCCCAGCTGCTGGAGGAATTCTTGGATAACTTTAAAAAGAATTCAGCCAATGGTAAGGCTTTGTTCTGTCTTCCTTCTTAACTGCTGGTATCAACAGCCAATATTTTTAGGCTGTAATTTTGCTTGCAAACTCAGATTATTTAAGTTGTTCAAAGAATGTCTTCTAATTTATTAGAAGAACACAGATGCCAACTGGAGTAGATTTTATCAAAATTTTATGCATTTCAGTAATTACAGCGCTTTCATGAAAACAGAAAATAATGATTTTTGCACAAAATAACATTTAAAAAAAATCACGGACTCTTTAAAAATCATCCACAATGTTTGGTCTCATAGTTGCTCTGCGATCGAAGGCAGATAAAAGCCTGCATAAATGCCAAAGTTGAAAGATTTTTCTTATTTAGTTGAATCTAAGGCAGCAATCTGTTGGTTCTGAGAACAGCCCATGCATTTCAGTCCCTTATATCTTTTGTTAAGTACTACTTTCTTAGTAAACAGCAAACTGTCTTTTTTTAAATTTATTTTTATTTTTTTGAGACAGAGTCTCACTCTGTCACCCAGGCTGAGTGCAATGGCATGATCTAGGCTCAGTGCAACCTCCGTCTCCCAGTTCAAGCCATTCTTGTGCCTCAGCCTCCTGAGTAGCTGAGATTACAGGCATGTACCACCATGCCTGGCTAATTTTTGTGTTTTTAGTAGACTTGGGGTTTCACCAGGTTGCCCAGACTGGCCTCAAACTCCTGACCTCAGATGATCCACCCACCTCGGCCTCCCAGAGTGCTGGGATTACAGGCATAAGCCATCGTACCTGGCCAGTAAACAGCAAACTTTTAATGTAGGTCATGAATTTTAAAGCTTTGTCAAAGTCTAAAAATGAAAAACTGTATGTCAATATATTTTTCTTATGGTAAGACTTCCATATGAGAAAATCATTTGAAGGTCTGAATTTCTGAGTTTATTATTCATGTATATTTCATGCACTGAATCAAGTACATTAGGGGCTCTGGCTGGTACTGAAAACTGGTAGTTTCACTTTATACCTCTGGAGAGCCTGGGTCAAGCTCCACAGGAGACTGAGTGTGGGGTCTTTTCCCTGGGAGAGTGCAGAGCAATTTTTGTACTTAATTACGATGATAATGGATTTCCAATTGGAATCTCTGCATGATTACCAAAAGTGAATGAAAAACACCAAAGAGAAGTTGTTAGGATTGATTTAATTATAAAGGAAGTTTATTAGGTAATTTTTGGAATTAAAAAATCAGATGATAAGATTTGTGATTCAATAAGGTATCTCTTGCTTCTTCCTCTTCTCTTGGGGCTTTCCTCTAATTTAAAATGCCATTAAATGGACTATTGGCATATAAAAGTGAATGTCATAAAACAAAAATTATGATGGAACTTATTAATTACTTGGGTATATTAGGGCCATCATTCAGCTACCCTGGGCTGCTGTTATGGGCCTGAGTATTCCATATAGTACATGCATGTGTCCATTTGTTGGATTCATTACTCTTGAGGGATACATTCACTACCTGTGTTATGTCGCTATGTATTTTATCATAATAAGAAACTACCACCGAGGCTATAATACTTTTGGTACTTGAGAGAATGAATTCCTATAGAAAGCAGAGAAAGGGGCATATTTACATTTTTTTTGAGATAGAGTCTCACTTTGTCACCCAGGCTGGAGTACAGTGGCGCGATCATGGCTCACTGCAACCTCCACCTCCCAGTTTCAAGTGATTCTCCTGCCTCAGCCTCCCAAGTAGCTGGGACTACAGGAACGTATCACCACACCCAGCTAATTTTTATATTTTTAGTAGAGACAGGGTTTCACCATGTTGGCCAGGCTGGTCTCGAAATCCTGTCCTCAAGCAATCCACCTTCCTCAGCCCCTTAAAGTGCTGGGATTACAGATGTGAGCCACCACGCCCGCCTGTTTTCTTTTCTTTTTTTTTTTTTTTAAACGGTAAGGATCAATCAGGTGAGTTAAGCCACTTTTTTTTTTTTTTTTAATGGAAAGAGAATAAAGAGTCAGTCCTGGATCGGTTAAACAGCTATTCTGTTACTCATCTTAGCCATTTGGACTGTCTAATCCTTTATAACCTATGTCTGTATGGACAGAGAGCTCAGCCAGGCAGGCACGGTCCGTGCTCACATCAGGTCCTCCTGATGGAACCTTGCAGGTTCTTCCTCTAGCCCTTTCCTGGTTTCCTGGCAAGACTGCTCTGTGGGGTGCGAGTCTCCTAGGCAGCGCCCTGCCCGCCTCTGCCTTCGACTTTCCCATCCCTCCCCTCTCCTAAGCTCCAGGTGGCTGTTCCAGAGCGATGTTGTTTGTGCTGGAAAAAGCCCCAGCAGACTCCACCCCCGGGCACTGCAAAGGTATTTTCTTGTTGAGGTAGCTGCATTGCTTGTGAAGGAAGTTAAATGCCTGTGGGCCCACATCTCAGAAGGAAGTCTTCCATTTTGAAGGTTGAGGGGAAAAGAAAATAAGGGTGGATAGGTGAGAAATTGAAAGGTCAAAGTGAAAAAGATCAAGTCTCTCATTCATATGCAACATCTCAATGACAAGAGAAGCCTGTGTTTGCAGAAACTCTGAGAGGTGGCATGGTGACAGGCATCGAGGTTTGAGTCAGACCTGGGTTCAGGTCCTGGGCTGCCTGTATGGGGTTTTCAACTCACCCAGGGGATTCTGGGCTTTGGTGGATGCTACCCCAGCCCCTCTTTTCCCTGGTGGAAACGGTTCTGAGGTGCAGTCCACATGGCTCTGCAGAGGTGCCCTGGAGTGAGGCCCAGCTGCACGCAGCAGCCTCGCTTTGACACCTCCCATGGGCTTCATGGGCTTCCTGCCCTTCCTGCCTCACTGTCCCCACCCTCTCCCTTGGGCATCTCGGGGTTACCTTCCAAATAAACTTCTGTATCCAAGTCCTCGGCTCAGATTCTGCTTTTGGGGGAGCCTGAATGAAGATGCTGAGCCTCGCTTTTCTCATCCAGAGGATAATGTTTCTTCCCTGCCCCTGTGGACCCCGTGAGTTTGGGGAAGTTCCTGTCTGTGGTATGTCCAGCCCGGCGTCTTCCTTGGCAGGAATTCTGAAAATGTGCTTCTCCTCCTCTTCCCTCTCCTTGCAGCTTCTTGGTTTATTAAAAATTACCTTGAATTGCTTTTGCAATGAATTAGAAAACAGTAATCCCATTTTTAAACGGAAAAAAGTTAAGATTTATAGAAATCAAAAATGAAAATGACTTTGAAAAACAGTTTTTAATACAACTTTGAATTATTCTTCGCAGTGGCCATTTGAGAGGCTGCCTCTCCCTAAATTTCATGTTCCCTTGGCATTGCTAGAAGGCAGCCATGTACTTGAAAAGAAGGAAAGTTCTGTTTACTTTTCCAGAGAAGCCAATGCTTTCCTTGCTATAAAAAGCCTATGGCTGGCTCTCTGGGAAAGAAGAAGACCTGTTGCTTTTCTTTCTTTCTTTCTTTCTTTCTTTCTTTCTTTCTTTCTTTCTTTCTTTCTTTCTTTCTTTCTTTTTTTTTTTAAGTAGAAATTATAAGAATATCAGAAGGCAGATGAAAAGGAAAGCCTTAAGCACTTGTTTGGGCTTATGTTGACCATTTAAGTGGAATACTTATAGCCCCCTGTCAAGCGCTGAAAATGTAGGGAGGCGTCCCTGGGAGCAAGCTACATGGACTTCGGGGCTTTCAGACATGTCCTGAAGTTTGTTGGTTAACTTTTGTCTCTTGATCAGTTTCAAGTGAGGAAAAAAAAAATCTGTCTCTGTCTGTATCTCTCTATCTCTAATGTATCTTTGACTGAAAGAAGTGTTAGCCACAGTAGCAGGTCCTAGGAAGCTAGGGGATTGCTTGTGGGTTGCTACTAAGGTTCTGCTTTTCTAGAAAAGAAGCATCCTTGCAGTATTTGACGTTCATTGATATGAATAATGTTTAGGAAAATGGGTCTCAAACTTCCTAATGCCCAAGACTTGCCTGCTGAGCTTAGCGAAAATGCAGATGCCAGGGTTTTGCTATCGGTGCACATCCTGCTTGAGGCTTGGAGCAGTGCAAGCCCCCTCTTTTTTTTTTTTTTTTGAGACCAAGTTTCACTCTTATTGTCCAGTCTGGAGTGCAATGGTGCAATCTCGGCTCACCGCAACCTCTGTCTCCTGGGTTCAAGCGATTCTCCTGCCTCAGCCTTCCGAGTAGCTGGGATTACAGGCATGCACCACCATGCCCAGATAATTACGTATTTTTAGTAGAGATGGGGTTTCTCCATGTTGGTCAGGCTGGTCTCGAACTCCCGATCTCAGGTGATTTGCCTTCCTTAGCCTCCTAAAGTGTTGGGATTACAGGCATGAGTCACTGCACCTGGCTGCAAGCCCCATTTTTCACCTGCACAGGTGGAAAGCAGCCCTGGAGAGCCAGCCTCTCTAGCCTGCATTGCTGGAGAGCAGTCCTGGGGCTGGTGTGAGCACCCCTGCTGCCCCTTGGTCATGAGTCTAAATGAGGTGCCTGAACTAGAGCAGTAGGACTTACTGTTTCCTGAGCCCTCCTAAGCTGAGGCTGTGGGGATGGGATGAGATAATATGTGTCAAGTTCTCAGCATATGATAGCTGTTGCGCATGTGTGCTCTTGGGAATTGTGCACCCTAAACCTCCACCATCGTCTTTCCTTATGTGCTCAGAATGCGGGCAGTCAACTCTTAGCTCACCTCATTTCTTGCTCAGCCCATGCTTGGAAGACACCATGTTCCATTTGGCAAATCACTTACATTAGGAAGCAGAGAACTTCCAGCATTCACCAACTTCACTCCACTGTGCCTGTGATGCTCTGTGAGAAGCGGGACAGACAGGAATTTAGGACGAATTGGCGAGGGTTCAGTATGAAGTTCCTCTGTTTCCTAAGAAATGAAGGACCATTTGATTTTGCCTTTAAGGGCTTAAATTTCTGTTCTAGTTATTCACAGTGGGGAGAGGAAATGTCCATAGGCTGTATTTGACTTGTGCGGAAATATCATCTGTAAAAAACTTTGTATAGAGAGAATTAATGTTACCACTGGAGTTCCCCGAAGAGGCCAGTGTTATTTTAGAGCCAACAAGGCGCCCATTGAAGGGACTGGACGGACCAGACTTGTTTATACTGGGATCCTGTTAATGCTGTATTTGTGATTTATGTATGAAAATCCCTTTGCTAGTGTTTGCCATCTTTTGAAACATTCCAGCAGCTTTTAAGAAAGTCTCATTGGGCGCAGAGTTTCTGAACAAAGTTTTATGTAAACATGGAGCTTGCGGCATTAATGAACTCTCCAGCTATAAACAGCCATTCATACTACCTTGTTAGGATTGGAGGTATATTTAGTAGGGGACAAAATAGAAAAGACCTATGTCCCTCCTTTCATTTAGACGATATAAATCCAACACATGCTTACCAGATGATGAAGGTAATTGCAGCCTGAGGTTCTTTTTTAGCCTCACGCCCCCTTTGAATCATTCTTTTTTTAAATTGCTGTGAGTAGTATAGTCTCAAGCTACTAGAAACCACTTAGATGTAAATTTGCTCTTTGGAATGAATTGCTCTTGGGAATGTATGTGTCCATGATACAGCTTCTTACCAGGGAGAAGTATTATAGAGCCAGCTCTGATGTGGCAAACCCACTTATTTCCTGTTTATAAGAGTGAGGGCATTTTGGCTTCCATAGCCTGTTTAGGATGACTAACAGCATTTAGCTCAGAGAATGCTCTGTTTGTGTGTAAAACTGCTATTACTGAGTCTGGCTGGCTGACACCCCAGATTTCCAGATGTAAAAGCATATTAGTGTTCCTAAAGATGAGTGGTACATTTTTTTTTAAATCAAAAGACAATCCGATTAGGAAATACTGGTTTTACCAGGACACAGAACTTCAGTCTCAGAATTGTGAGTTTCTTGTGTCTGTGCTGAAGATTGTTTTCATTTTCATAAGTGTGGAAGTGAGTGTGTGGCTGTTAGTGGTGGAAAAATTAAGATCCTTGGATACTACTTTCCTTATAAAACTTAGTTTTGTTTGGAATTTTCTTTTCTTTTTTTTATTCCGAGTCATTTATTTATTCACTTATTGTGTTTAACAAATAATCTTTTGTCAAATGTCGAAGGTACATAAAGATGAATTACACATTATTTCATACTCTCAAGAAGCTCATAGTTGAATGGGAAAACACTTGTAAATAATTCCTGGCTCAAAAGGAAAAAAAATTGCAGTGAAGAGAATTACAGGTCAGAGGTGGACCTCTAATTTTTCTGCTTTACTAGAGCAAAGAGCAAAACCCACTAATTTTTCTGTTTGACAAGAGCAAAGGCACCCATAAGCAAGGCACAGAGCCCTCAGCGTCAGCATCCAAGGGCAGTTTCTGGAAGGGTTTATGTTTGATCTCAGCACTGCAGATGGACAGGCTGTGGACCTCTAGGTGTGTGGCATGGGGACTTGGGGGAGGGAAGGACCTTTCACGTAGAGCAGCAAGCCAGAAGACAGGCTGCAAGTAAAGGTCACAGGAAGAAAGGCTGGGAAGTCTATTGGGGCCAGACTGTAGAAAACCGTAAATTCTCGGAATTTATAACATATCATTGCATGTATCTGAAAAACCCACTAACTAATCAACTAGCTGATGAGTGTTGTATCACTACTTCCCCCTGCCTTCTATAAAATATGGAGAACTTGTCATTTAATGGCCACTGGAGTGTGACTTGAAAAACTTGCCCCTGCCTGTCAACTCTGTTGTCCCACCACTCTAGCTGCATTGCTTTGGATACTGTTGTGCAGTATCTGCATTAAAGTATTGTTGTGTTTAATGATCAGAAGTCCCTTGTAAAAATAAATGTTCAAATGTTTTAGAGGAAAGAGTGAATCAATGAACTCTTGTACGTTCTCTATAAAACCTGAGTCCTCCTCAGCATTGGGAAGCCATCTTCACCAAAGTGTGGTCCTCACCGGCCCCCTTTAGGGGTGTGGTAGATGGAATAGCCCTGCTGGCCTGTGACAGGGACAGCTGGTGGGGAGGGGACACCCGTGGCAAAGGGGACCAGGCAGTATGAGGGTCAGGAGGAGAGATGTTAAATAAACCTTGCCGGCATTTTGAGTAAAAATCAGTCTTGGATTTTCTATTTGAACATTAAAGATAAATACCTCTTTCAGATAAAAATCTGCAGAAGTTCTCTGAAGCACACTGTGTGAAATGTCTCTTGGCTCTGCCACTTTTGATTGACATTTGAGAGTCTGGGGTGCCAGGCAGGTCTCCTGTGAAGGCAGAGCGAGCCAGCTCTCTATGGAGTAATAGTTCTATGACACTGTTGGCTGCTGATAAGAGGAAACTTTATAGCCTATTACATAAGGAAAAGGAAAAAAAAAGATCTCACTTTTCTGTGGGTGTTATGAGTACTGGCTGCCAAATGCTACTTGTTTGTGTTTCTGTTTTTGTCCCCCTTCTTTTGTAAGGGGCTTCAAAATGAATTCTATTTCTCACTTTGTTCCTGCCTATGAAGAAATGAGATCATCGGGAAGGACCAAGTATGATATCTTCTTTCTAGCTCTCACATTCAGAGATAACTGGATTGTGACAATGTCTTCAGTTTTTCAGCTTGGTAATACCTGTGCATGGTAACAAATGCCAGCAGTGTAGAAGGTTAAACAGTGATAGCTAAGTTCCCCTAAGCTACATCGGACAGTAGTAGTGAAGAGCATGCACACCCCCTGATGACCTGGCTCAGGTCCTGGCTCCAGGCTCTCCCACTCACTAGCTATGTGACCTTGGACAAGTCACTTAACCTGGTAGTTTACTTTTTGCAACTGTAAAATGGTCTACGATTTTTGTGGGATAAACGGGCTAATATTTGAAAGCACTAGAACCTGCCTGGCACATAGTGAAGACCATGTAAGTGTTTGTTGAAGTGTACATAGATACATTCCTCTTACCCTGTTCTTAGCCACACAGTCTCTTCCAGGGGTCATCATTCGTCTTAGTTTCTTTCTCATCCTGGTCTGGAGAATTCTAAATATTGGGGGAAATTGGCCGGGCGCAGTGGCTCATGCCTGTTATTCCAGCACTTTGGGAGTCTGAGGCGGGCAGATCACTTGAGGTCAGGAGTTCAAGACCACCCTGGGCAACGTGGTGAAACCCCATCTCTCATAAAACAAAAATTAGCCAGACATGGTGGCAGTTGCCTGTAGTCCAAGCTACCACTCGGGAGGCTGAGGCAGGAGAATTGCTTGAACCCAGGAGGTGGAGGTTGTAGTGAGCCAAGATTGTGCCACTACATTCCAGCCTGGGTGACAGAGGGAGACTCTGTCTCATAAACAACAACGACAAAATTGGGGAAAATAATGGCGTATTTTTCTGCTTTGTTTTTACTGCATTGTCTTAGTACATGGCTATGGTGGACAGAATAATGGCCCATCCCAAACAAGTCCACATTCTAATCCCCAGAACCTGTGACTATGGCAAAAGGGATTTAAATTTCAAAAGACTTTGAAGTTATGATTAAGTTAATTATCTTGAGATGGGGGGGCAGATTTTTATGGATTATATGGGGGACCCAGTGTAATCACAAGGGTCCTTATTAGAAGGAGGAGGGTCAGAATCAGGAAGTAAATGTGATGGGGGAGGAGAGAGGTGGGAGGGATGTGGTAGCCACAAGCCATGGAGTGCAGGCGGCCTCTAGAATTTGGAAAAGGAAAGGAAAGAGTCCTCCCTTAGGGCCTCCAGATAGAACACAACCCTGTGGCCTTAGTCTTCTGTATTTCAGAAATGTAAGGCAATAAATTGGGTTTACGTGTCAAACACTGTGTCTGATGGCAGAGATATAAACATGAAAAAAAAAAAACCACAGTCTGGGTATTCGGGGTGCTGTGGTCTGGAGGCAGACGTGTGTACAGACAGCGATCATAATCCACCATTGTCATAACTCAGACTAGTCAGTCTCTTTCTGGACCCTTTACTGTTAAGAATTATTGAGGACCCCAAAGATCTTAGTTATGTGGGCTACATCTGTATCTATAGATATTGACTGTATTAGAAATTTAAACTGAAATATTTGAAATGTTTATAGATGTATTTAACGTAACAATAGTGGATCCATTGTTATGTAAACACTATAAACATACTTTTAATGAAATGTCTTCCCAAACCAAAATAAAAAAACTTAGAAGAGTAGCCTTATTTTACATTTTTGCAAATTTCTTTAATGTGCATCTTAGTAGAAGACAGTTGGATTCTCATATCAGCATCTGCATTCAGTCTGTTGCAGTATATTGCTTTGGTGGAGGTTATTTAAAGAAAATTCATTCTTATACAGATAAATGTAGTTGGAAAAGGGAGGAGTACTTTGATAGCCCTTTCAGACCATTGTGGATATGCTGCTTTCACAATGCCCCAGACTCAACAAGGAGCCATTTCTTCAAGGTTAGTTGCAATGTGGAACTTGAGGCATTATTGGTTGACTTTTCTTATTTGGTAACATTAAAACTAATTGGCTTATCTTGAGTTTGGAATAGATCTTTTACTCACGCATAATGTGCATTGTTTATTTGGAAATATAGGGTCACTGAGTTATGTAGATCTTCCAAATGTGGACATTTCATTTCACAGTATTAAAAATCACTTTCAGGCCAGTCACGGTGGCTCACACCTGTAATCCCAGGATTTGGGGAGGCCGAGGCAGGAGGATGGCTGGAAGCCAGGAGATTGAGACCAGTCTGGGCAATGTAGTGAGATTCTCTCTCTACAGAAAAATAAAAAGTTAGCCGGGCATGGTGGCTTGTGCATGTAGTCTTAGCTACTTGGGAGGCTGAGGTGGGAGGATTGCCTGAGTCTGGGAGGTTGAGGCTTCAGTAAGCTATGGTTGTACCACTGTACTCAGTCTGGGTGACAGAGAAAGACCTTGTCTCAAAAAAACAAAAGTCACACTCAGATCTCATTGGAAAAGTGTTGGGAAGCTCATGGTGACAGATACAAATTTTCCAAGATTCTGATTTTTGTTGGACAATTTGAATTATATCTACCAATACTGTCAGGCTCACTTTGTTCATTTTAAAGAAAATGTTTTTTCTCACTTTTTTTTCCAAGTAAAAATTGTGGTTCTTGAAAAAAGCGGTTATTTCGGCTCTTGACACACTCTGACGTATGCTTTTCCTCAATGCCGTGATTGTGCTTGGATATGCAGCTGATGAGTTGTATGTGTGCTTCCTGAACGTGTTCCAAGGGTGGAGATTTAGGAAAATTACCAATTTTTGCTGCCCCATTGAGGACATTCTTAAGTGAAACTGGCGCGTTTTTAAATGTAAGAGTGTGGCCCTGAAGAACACAATGGTGCTGCGTGCAGTTTGATGTCCCTGCCTTATTTATGCTGAGACAGCAGCCGATGCTGTGCAGCATTAGTGCACATGTCCTCAGAGAGCAAAAGGCAAATGACATTTGACATTTTTCAGAAAATAATTTTCAACTTGCGGACTCCTTGGAAGGGTCTCCATGACCCCAGGAGTCTACAGACCACACCTGGAGAAGGACTGTTCCGATACATATGGAGCAGCAACAGAGGAGCAGAAAACTCATGTTCCAGGTTAATCAGGGACACTTTCCAGGGAGAGAATCACCTGTGTTAACCTCTAGAGATGAGAAGGTAGACGAGGGGGCATAGAGCATTCTAGGTGCAGAGAAGTCGGGAGGAGATTGGGGCTGTCTAGCTGTGGGGAGGTGCATGAGTAATTCAGATGGTTGGAGACCCAGATGCAAATGGGGAAGAGGAGAAAATAAAGTGAGACAGGAGAGCATGACCAGGTGACAAAGGGTCCAGGAGGTTGGCCGAGAAGCCTGGATGTAAAGATCTACAGAGAAAAGATGAATAGGCCAGAGTGGGTCAGATTTGTAGGTTAGAAAGACAGGCAACCCCAGTGCCAGCCAGGGAAGAGCACTGCAGCTGCTGCTAGTCCCCTAAGAGATGACGGAGGGATGGCCAGGTAGCCATGGGCTGAGAGGTGGGTGGCACAGCGTGGCGGGCAGTCCCTACCCTTCCCTCCCTCAGAGCACATCGGTAGGAGGAGTTACTCTGTCCTCCTTTTTTACAGGGACTCTGTCTTACTTATATTTGCACCAGTAAATCACTGGGCACATAAATAGAGTCATTCAATAAATAATTGCTTGAACGTTTGAACAAATGAGTAGAGGATATAGGAACAACAGGAGTCAGAATATGAAAAAGAAGAAATCCCCAGGTCTTTCACTTTTACTATTGCAACAGTGACATGGTTTGGCTATGTCCCCACCCAAATCTCATCTTGAATTGTAGTTCTGGTAACCCCCACCTGTCATGGGAGAGATCAGGTGGAGGTCACTGAATTATGGGGGCGGTTTTCCCCATGCTATTCTGGTGGTAGTGAGTGAGTACTCTTGAGATCTGATCATTTTATATGGGGCTTCCCCCTTTGCTGGGGACTGATGTTTCTCCTTGCTGCCGCCATGTGAAGAAGGACATGTTTGCTTCCCCTTCTACCACGATTGCAAGTTTCCTGAGGCCTCCCCAGCCTTGTGGAACTGTGAGCCAATTAAATCTCTTTATTTTATATATTACCCTGTCTCAGCTATGTCTTTATCAGCATCATGAGAATGGAGTAATACGAACATTAACTTTATTTTTCAACAAGATGCTAAGGCTTATGTTATTTCTAAAATGAGGTTTATTTAGGTTTGCAAAGTAAAATTTGTAGCTGGGAAGGGGAGTTGTGCTTTGTTTATACCTTGAAGTTGACTCTGGATGCAAATAATTTGGCAATTTTTTACCTTCAAGGTGAGAAATGAACTTCTATACTTAATCATAATCCTGAATTCAAGCATGTAAAGTAGGTTCATGACATGAGATTTGCAACTTTTTTACCCCATGGTAGGTACCCATCACCTGTGAAGAGCATGCTGAGGCCAAGCTGAGAAACCAGTGATCTCTGCAGAAAAATATTTTTCTTTCATTTTACTTTTCTTTGGTTTAACAAGTATTTAGTTACTGCCTGTCATATAAGGCATTGGTCTAGGAGTTCTAGAGATAGATAAACAATGAACACAGCAGGTAAAAAGCATCCTTGCCCATGTGGAGCTTACTTGTATTTTAGTGGGTGGACAGAGAGAGTAAGCAGAAACCTTACAATTAATAAGTAATATGATTTACTCACAGATGATAAGTGTGATGGAAAGAAAATTCATCGATTGGGGTGAGAGGGGAAGGGGAGTGATGGGGAGAAGGGACCAGGCTGGTTGCAGTTATGCATGGGGCAGGCCAGTAGTGGTCAGGCAACCATGAACACCTAGGAGCACAGGCTTGCAGGAGGTCAGGGACGGGGCCACGTGGCTGTCAGGGGGCAAAGCTTTCCAGGCCAAGGGAACAAATGCATGTACCCTGATGTGATCTGTTTATTGGGAGATGTGCCTGGAAGGGCAAGGGAACAGCAGAGCGGTGAGAGGTGAGGCCCAGAGGAAGTGTGAGGCCAAATCAGGCCAGATCAGGCTGGCCTCAGAGACCATTGTAAGGTCCATTTATTGGAGGGAAAGGAGGAGCTGTTGCATACGTTTGAGCAGAGAAGTGACATGATCTGACGAGTGGTTGGTAAGGATCATGAGTGTTGTTGAAAATAGACTGAGGAGGCGGTGGTGGAACGGAGGCTTTGCCATCACCCAGATGAGAGATGAGGGGGTGCGGTCTGCTTGGGGTGGTGACAGTGGCGGTAGAACCAACAGAGCTCTCCCAGAGACTGGAAGGAGACGGGTCAGGGAGGATCCCCAGGGTTTGGCCTGAGCATCCTGAGGTTGGAGTCTCCGTTAGTTAAAATGGGAAGATGGGTGTGGAGCAGCTTTGGGGAAAGATGAGAAATTGGCTTGGGAACTCCTTGTATTTAACCTCTGTTCATGTTAAATATTTCACCTGCTTCTAAAACCATTTTGAAATGAAAACCCATCTATAAAATTTCATAAGAGGCATCAAAATTAGCAACAGAAAGAGAAAGGGAGGAAATTTGAGTGCCAAGTTACCCCTTTAAAGATGTCCACTCATATTGTAAGGCAAACACATATTTGTTTATAGGAGAAGAAATCAACAGGCCTTGAAATACAAGTTGTAGCACATCAATCCTTTTCATTTCAGACAATTTAGTTCTGATCTGTTGTATGTTATACATTCATTTCTGCCCTACAATACTCAGCTCTGATTATTTATAGATTATGCAGTCTCATACAAATCCATTTAACTTTTATCCTTTCTTGCTTTTGTCTGTTAACATCTAACATGTCATGGGAAAAACAAAGTTCAGATTATCCCATTTTGTTACTTGTTGGCAGCTCTGGAAAAGGTTATTTGGAAAAAAGCACATGAAATTGTTAGCAAAATTATTGTGTATCTTCTGTGAGGAGCTCTGGCCAGCTGCCCTGGGGAGTGAGCAGGTGCCATTCCACAGTTTCTGGAGCAGCAGGATGCCCCCTCCTTCCAGAAGTCTCCCAGTGGGCTTGCTACCAAATCTTGACTTCCCAGTGAAGCATTTGGAAACTGTCGAATGAAAGGACATGTGATCCTCCACATTTTAACATTTGTCTTTCCAAATACTAGTTATTTTCTCTTAAATTGCCGTTTGTGAATCGAATTCTGTCTTTCATGTTTCAGTTGATGAAGGACCATGCCATTCTTTCGTGAAGTTTAGGGATCTTTGCATAGTAGTATTAGCAAAATTATTTGAACATTTATTGAATATTATTTTATACAAACGATTGAGGGAAAAATGGAGGCTGAAAATGCTGATAAGAAGCCTAGCTTTCCTAAGCTTAATATCCATGACCCGAAAATGCCAGTCACTGGGTATGTCCAGCCAGCAAGACTTTAGCTCCATGTGGATGTTCTTTGACCTTGAGTGTATTAGCCTGTTCTCATGCTGCTAATAAAGATGTACCCAAGACTGAGTGATTTATAAAAGAAAGAGGTTTAATTGAGTCAGTTCTGCAGGGCTAGGGAGGCCCCAGGAAACTTACAGTCATGGTGGCAGGAGACGCAAACACATCCTTGGCATGGCAGCAGCACACAGAAGTGCTAAGCAAAAGGGGAAAAGCCCCTCGTGAAACCATCGGATCTTGTTTGAACTAAATATCACCAGAACAGCATGGAAGTAACCACACCCATGATTAAATTACCTACCGCCAGGTCCCTCCCAGGACAGGTGGGGATTATGGGAACGACAAGATGAGATTTGGGTGGGAACACAGCCAAACCATGTCACTGAGCAAGTCAGTATGGGTGTTCACTGGGGAAAGAGGAGAAAATGAATACATGTGCTGGGCATATTTAAAAGGTGCGGCGTAAATAGAAGTTTTATGATTTTTTGGGATCTCTGAGAGTAGAAGTTCACAGAACCTGAATATTCACCTTTCATGCTTCTCTTTTACAATTGTAGTCTGTGAGAAGTATGGGGCCACTTGCACGTTCTACTGACAGAATCATGGGCCCTTCTTCTTTTGGACTCTGAAAGCATTTTGTCTGTATGCCTGATAGGGAAGTTGGTATTCCCTTGTAATATTGCTCTCTGTGTGCCTGTCCTAATTAACCTACTACTGACAATCCTTTGAAAACAGAGACTTTGAAGAGTATAAAGAATGTTTCAGACACAGCAGCCAGCACAATTCTTGATAAAAATAGCAGGCATTGAATAAATAGCTATAGAGTGAAAGGAAGGTTGGTTAGAAGTCTCTTGATGAAAGTTAAGGCAGTGTTCTTGAGAATGGATTATGGGGGAATAAAAGAAATCATTGGAACACACCTTGAAGCTTCCAAGATTTCTTTTTTATAAATCAGATGCAAGGGAATGGGGCCGAGAGATTCTTGAGCCGAGGTCTCTATCACTGGCACGTGTGTGGAGGGCACCATGGGATGGCCTGTGGCTGTGGTGGTGGAGAACCACAGGCCCCAGCTCCAGAGTCCTGCAAGTCCTGAGAGTCCACGGAGCCCAGCTGCTGGCCCACATCTGCGCTGCTCTGGAGTTTTAATGGGCTAGTTGGTGCCCATGACAGAGAGTTAATTTGCCAGCTAAACCAAAACCACAACTGAAAAAGAGCAATAACTTCTTTTTTTTTTTTTTAATTTTTAAAAACTTTTTTGAGATGGAGTCTCGCTTTGTCACCCACGCAAATGGCGTGATCTCAGCTCACTGCAACCTCTACCTCCTGGGTTCAAGCAATTTTTCTGCCTCAGCCTCCTGAGTAGCTGGGACTACAGGCACATGCCACCACACCCACTTAAGTTTTGTATTTTTAGTAGAAATAGGGTTTCACCCTGTTGGCCAGGCTGGTCTCAAACTCCTGACCTCAGGTGATCTACCTGCCTCAGCCTCCCAAAGTGCTGGGATTACAGACGTGAGCTGCTGTGCCCAGCCTAAGAACAGTAACTTCTATATCACCAGAACAGGCCAACAGTGACAGTGAGATGTGTTTTAATTTGGGGTAGTAACATTTGTAAAAGACTCTGGGTCTCAAATAAGTCTCACATGGATTCTAGTTCCTGGCTTTGTCATGTGTGACTTTGGGCAGGTTACTAAAACTATTTTCTTGACTCTGAAAACAAGGGATCAGGCAAAATAGTTCAACATTTTCCCCTTCTCTCTCTAAAATTCTTGTATTCAATTGTGATTGAAGTGACAATATAAAGACTACAGGGGTGTACATTTCCTCCAAAATTTTATGGAGTGAAAAAAAGCAAAGTAATGGATCAAGCATTCCATTATGGTTTTGCAGCCAGTCTCATTCCCTTCTTAAATAGAGTGAGGTCTTGACTGTGGTAGAGAACGTGTTTGTTAAGGCTTCATAATAATAGCAGCCTGTCTCAATATAAAGAGCACAAGGAACCTTAAGAACATTAATTATCCCTCACATCACCCTGATGGAGCAGAGATGTGTTATTATCGTTTCACTTTCACAGCTGGGTAAATCAAGGTGTAGAGACACATCAGGTCTCTGGTACCTTGGACAAGGTCATCGCGGCACGTACAGATAGAACTGTGTCTTCTTGTTCTTCCTTCTATGTAGGGAAAAATGTCTGGATTTTAATGGCTTTTCCCCCCTTTTAAGGATTTATCTATTAATATACATAGAGTAAAACCCAGTTATAATTTGCCCTGCAGTAAAGCAAATTTAGATGTGGCTGGATTGATGGTGGCCATTGTCTGCTTCTCTGGATTCTTACCTGGGGGTGGGGACTGATGGTCAGAAAGGCCTAGTGATCGATCATTTGGGGCTTTTTCAGTTCAGGGAAAAGTCAGTTGTTTACAGTGATAGCTTCACTATCTGTTCCTGTTCCTTTTTTGATGCTTCATACAGATTTCCATTAACCTCGCAATCCTATGTGACCATATATTTCCTGTGATTTGGTTCTTTGGAACCCACTTTAATGGTGGAGTTTTGCTGTTAATTCTAATTTCTCTCCTGTAAAATCTACCCTGACTTCCTCACCTTCTTTTGAAAAAATGGAATAGGATTAACATACTATACAATTTACCTTTTATAGTTTACCATTCAGTGGTTTTTAGTATATTCACAAAGTCGTGCAGCCATCACTACTGGCTAATTCCACAACATTTTTATCCCCTCAAAAAAGAAACCTCACACCCGTCAGAAGTCACTCCTCATCATCCACCCCCCAACCCCAGCTCCTGGCAACTATGAGTCTACTTTCTGTTTCTATAGATTTGCCTATTCTAGGTGTTTCGTATAAATGAAAATACAATGTGTAACCTGTCATTTCTGGCTTCTTTCACTTAGCATAATGTTTTCAAGGTGCATCCAAGTTGTAGCATGAATCAATACTTCATTCCTTTTTATGGCTGAGTAATATTCAATTTCACCTTCTTTTAATCCAAGAGAACCATAGCATTTACTGAAGTGTCCTCAAATTTTATTTTTTCTGTAGCAACTTTCTTTAATAGAATCTTGTGTGTACTTTTTTCTCAAAGTCTTTAAATAGAACTCCAGCTAAGTAGTTGCTAAGGGCTTTGAACTTCAGTTCGACTTTATTAAAATTCTTGGAGTGTTTAAAATACAGTATTGTCTGTTACATGCCCCTGAAGGTAAGTCAGTGTGGGATTTGGGTGTCCTCCCAGTGCTAGTGGGTGTCAGTTTCCTTGCAGTGCCAAGACGTTGGTTGAAGATCTCACTCATCATTGTGTATTTTTCATTGGGGCTCTGATAAAATCCCCTGGGAGGCACTGAACCTTCTTTCTTTGGGTGATGATGAGAAATATTTGACTGGATGGCACAGTACAGCAAATGTCATTAATGAAAGGTGTCACAAACCACTGCATTTTAAAATAAAATATGAGTAAAATTTAGCACAATCTGAGTTACTTAAGAATATGCATTGCTATACAAAGTTTACAAATTTAAATGTATTCATTTAGAAGAACTTGTTTTAAAAACAAGGTCTTGCTCTGTCACCTAGGGTGGAGTGCAGTGGCATGATCATAACTCACTGCAGCCTCCACCTCCTGGGTTCAAGTGATGCTCTTGCCTCAGCGTCCTGAGTGGCTGGGATCACAGTGGCACGCTGCCCCGTCCTGCCGTAGCCTGCTTGGTGAAGGAGGATGTTGGTACATTGAAACACCCTTTTTCCATTGTTCTAGGAAGGAGTGTTGCAGTCAGTGTGGAGGTGGCTGGCAGCACATTTCTTCCGTGATAACATCTACCATATTGCTGTCCCTTTAAGTATTCTTTCCCACTCTAAGGACGTTTCTCACAAGACAGTTGAATCAGATCCTGGCGCCCTGCCATTAAGAAACACTTACTACCAGCATTTACTTTACTACTCTCTGTGTATTGCCGGTGGTCACTTGCATTGTCAGAAACATCACAAATTGGAATGTCACCTCAGGTTAAAAGGACTTGGCAGATTTATGAAATTTATATTTTTCTTGCACAGTATTTATGCTATAATAGAATGTATTTCTTTGCAAGCTTAACAATAATGTTCAGATTGCTGTTTTGAATTTCCCTGACATGAGTCATAATAAAAAAAAGGAAAGTCTCAGATATGGTCAGAAAAGAAGACTGATTTTTATCTATGTTAAGAGTGTGTAATAATAAATGGTAATCTCTTTGTTAATGGTGGAGTTTCGGACTCGACTCACCTTTGAATGCGGTCAACTCAAGAGTTATTTTTTTCTACCAGTTATTTCTATTATTTCATGTAAACACTTTGTTTTCCTTCTCTCTCACTGACTGATGATGAAAAATATTTGCCTAGGTGGCACAGTACAGCAAATGTCATTAATGAAAGGTGTCACAAACCACTACATTTTAAAGTAAAAGTATGAGTCAAATTTGGTACAATCTGAGTTATTTAAGCATATGCATTGCTATACAAAGTTTTCAAATTTAGATGTATTTATTTAGAAGAAACTGTTTTAAAAACAAGGTCTCGCTCTGTCACCTAGGGTGGAGGGCAGTGGCACAGTCATAGCTCACTGCAGCCTCCACCTCCTGGGCTCAAGTGATCCTCTCGCTTCAGCCTCCTGTAAGGCTGGGACTACAGGTGTGTACCACCACACCTGGCTAATCTTTTTTTTTTTTAAATAGAGATGGAGTCTCTCCATGTTGCCCAGGCTGGTCTTGAACTCCTGCCCGCAAGCAATCCTCCTGCCTTGGTCTCCCAGAGTGCTGAGATTATTGGCATGAGTCACCACATTAGCCACAAAGTTAAATTTAAAAGGAGAGATTCTGGCTGGGTGCCAGAGTTTTCTTTGAGACACACTGTCTCAAAGAAAAAATAATAATAAGAGGAGAGATTTGCAAAGATTTTCTTTGCAAATGTTCAATGTGCTCTTTGTACTGTGATAACCGTGGTTGCGAGCATTAATGTAGAGTTTTGTAATAGTGGGTGAAGCTTGGAGAACTGAAAGAAAGTCTTAATTCTCTATTTACATAATGCTATTATGCCTCAGCTGGCAGCTTTGCTTTACCAAACTTTTAATTTTTTCTGAAAATTGCATTTGTACTTAAAAAAAAAAAAAACCAAAAGATACATAAAATGAAGGAATTGAATGGGCTAATTTCTGAGTTTCTTTTCTGACCTACAGTTCTTTGATTCTCTACAAGTTTCACATTTATGGAATTGCATAGTATAAATTCTGAGAAACTGAATAGAGAAACTGAGTAAATCAAATAGATTAATAGCATAATTCAAACCAAGTACACCATTTTATCTGGGTATGAGTAGATAGGAGAATGTAAATATTAAATGGCAGAGATGTGTAACTCTAATGCCACAGTGCATTATGTAGTTGAAAACTTAATTAACCCATTTATTATTCACTTGTAACTACTTTGACATTAATTTTTAGAGCTTTTTTCAGTCTTCTTCTTAGAAGATTATTCTTCTATAGTTTCCACATCAGAAGGGGTTTCTAAGGATTAATGATTTAATCAACTAAAAACATTTTTGAGCCTGAGATTAGAGTCCCAATTAAATATACTTAATCATTTATCTGGCTGCTGTATTTTTAATTGCTTTAGTGAGTGTATTTTATCTTTCTTTGGGAATTGAGGGAGGCTAATACTCAGAGGGTGTAAGATGCTATGGGTTGGGTGCATTTTGCATCCTCTGCTGCCACTTGATTCTCCTAGAGGTAAAGTTGAGGTCCTGGCCACGGGGAGAGACAGTTCTCAGAGGTGGTGGCGCTGACCACCAGGTGACATTTCGGAAGTTTGTGGTTCTGTTTTTGGTTATCATAATGATTCCAGGGATGGTGATATTCGGTAGTTGGGGACATGATTGCTGGACATCCTGCAGTGATCAGGTTAAACCCATACGTTGCACATTGTTTGGACCTTAATGGAGGTGAAAAAACATGCATGTAATTAATTATCTGAGCTAGGAACTACTATTAAGTTTCCGACACATAAATTGTGGGGGACACATTCATTTTTCCCCACAGCTATAGGGTACTTGGAATTTTCTGGGAAGATGACAACCCAGTAAATAAGGGAAATATATCCGCTATTTTGTTCAGAACTTTCCCAAGAGTTTTTGCCATTTTATAAAATCATGTGACTGATGGTCATACCAGCAAGACACACTGGCATTGGTCTGTGGTGAAGCTGGGGGCCAGGTCTGTAGACCCAGTGGCTGGCAGCTTCCTCACAGCTCCTAGAGAGATTCTGCTGCCGTTTACATATTGATCATAATTCAAAGTATTCAAACACACAGTTTTTATTTATAAATGACTTACCATTTTTTTTTCTTTTTGTGTTATTTTTAGGGTAGTATATTGCTTTTGAAGAAACTATGTATGGAGGTAGGTAGGTAGATTATATTAAGAATGATTTTTATTTCAGGATAGTAAAAGTATATATTATCAAAAAGGACCTTTCAGATATAAGAGTATTAAAAATCAGTGTATGATAATATATGCTTTGAAGCATGAAAAACATATTTTAGAAACAGTTTTCATTCTCATGCCTGATACTTTTAGTCTATTTCAAATGAACCCTCAGTCCACATGTTGAAGCACAGCTTTTTCTGATGCAGCGACTGCTGTCTTAGTTCATCTGTGCTACTGTAAAGAATACCACACACGGAGTAATTTGTGAACAGATTTACTGGCTCACAGTCCTAGAGGCTGGGAAGTCCAGTGTCAAGGTGCCATCAGGTTTGGTGATTCTGATTCCAAGATGGCCCCGTGAACGACGCGTCCTCACATGGCTGAAGGTGGAAGAGTAAACGGTGGAACACAGCAAAGCCACTCCTGAGAGCCCTATTTATCATTCCATCAATATTCATGAGTTATGGGTAGAGCTCTCATGACCTAAACACCTCCCACTAGGTTCTACCTCCCAATGCTGCTGCCTTGAAGATTAAGTTTCCAACACATGAATTCAAGGGGACACGTTCAAACCATAGCAACTACCATTATTAATTTCTCAAAAAAAGTCATTTTGTACCTAGGAGGAGAAAACAAATGTTCTCCTGTCACTTTGCATTTCTCGTTTTTGGCTACGGATTAATATCATCTTGAGATGCTTAATTTAACTTCTCTTTAATTGCTGTTCCTGAGAACTCGGGAGGTATTCTCAGACTTTGGGGTGGAATGGTTCTTAGGTCACTTTTCCTAGGAACCAGTTATCTGTCCTTATTTGGCCCAGTCCTGGCTGCTGGAAAAGCAGAGGAACTCTTCCCCACCTGTCCTTACCGTCAGGAGCTGCCTGGCGTCTCCAGAGTCGGCTGGCAGCTACCTGGTGGGTGTCCAGAGAGTATAAGAACTTTGTTGCATAGTCTCTTGCTGCCTAGTTGAGTAAGGAGGAGGCTGCCAGCAAGACTTGGATTATGGGATGGCATCAGCCAGATGAACCGTATGTAGCTGCCTGAGGAGAATCAGGCTTCCTTAGGATTAAACCACAGGTGAGATGCTGGCAGGGACACCCCACGTAGGCCAGGCCTTCTCCCAAGCTTCCCATCACTGCCCATTTCCAGAGAATTCCACTTTGTGCCTGTCACAGTGATCACCTAGATCTGTTGGTGCTTTCTGGGCAACAGGAGAAAGAAATGGCAAAACCCACACGTTTGCATATTAACTATGCTAGGTTGGATTTGGAAATGATGTAACTGTACATTTTCAATTCAGATTACGAGCTATGTGGGTGAGGCAACCTTAGCTTCAACATTTCCTATTTCTGTTTTTAAGTTGGTACCCAGGATGTTCCTTTAACACATGTTTTGTCCTTTCATTGTAAAGGATCTGGGGTTGCCAGTGACTTGGCTGACAGTGCTGCTAATGGGCTAGGTACGGACGCACAGTTCTGGAGGAAGCTGAATGACCAGGTGTCTCAAATCTAAAGCCGCATGCGTTCCCCCAGGGGTCTGTAAGGAGCTATAGGCTGTACAGAAGAGTAGGAGGCAGGCATTTTCTGTGGTAGCCTGCCTGGAGTGTCATCCTTCTCCATGGTATGTTGATTAAAGGAGAAAGATGGCTGAGCCTGGTCTCATGACTGCTCTGGCCATGGCACCTTGCATTTGGTGGATGCCCAGTGCTGGCACCCATGGGAATGAGGGAAGAAATAAATGATACATCCAAACGGAGGAGGCCAGACTGTAACTTGGGACATTGCAGCTCTGCTGACTCACCTGCTAAGGAGAAGCTCTTCCGCTCAGTAGAAGTTCTTGCTGGCCATGTTCAATGGGAGATTTTTTTTCAAATTGCTAGACCTCTGCCCCAGACTGTTAATTTCCATAAAGAATATGATGACAAAGACAGAAGGGTATATTTACCAGATACAAATAGATCTCTTGACTTGAATTTATAATTTGGGTTTCTTTTTTCATGATTTTCAGTCATATTGGCCAGAGGCTTTTTCTGGAGTGAGTCTGAACATCTGTACTGTGCAATGCTGAGTGCAGGGCGGGCAGGAAGCAAGTGCTCATTACTATCTGTTAGGGACAAAGAGCCTCTAAAATGTGTTGCACTGTATACGTCCTGATGAGGCCCTCCCAGGTGGGAAGGCAGATTTTCGCCTGGGAGGGGCAGGATATATTTACTCCCGTTAGCAGCTGGTGCTCAGGACGTGGGCAGAATGTAAGGGGCTATGTATAGGCATTTGGCACCCAGGACAGGATGCCTGTTTCAAACAGCTTTGTAAATAAGCGTTCGGGTTTTACCAGCCTCCACTCTTTTTAAAGCCAGTCTTCTATTCTTCCAGAATGTACTTGTATCTCATGTCTCTTCTCTAAAGAACACGAAGGGCACCCTCCTTTTATTGGGGATACAGGTCCCGGTAAAATTGGAGGCTCCCAGAGCCGGGGATGGCAGCTGTGGTCACTGGCCAGCTTGGATTCCCCTGTGCTCCGTCTTGTCCAGGACAGCGCTGGCACATTGCTGGTGGCTGCAGGGACTCTGTGTATGCTGGATGCATCTTGCCTAGGGGAAGCTTGGGTAGTAGAACACCTCTGAGATTTCCTGTCTTGGCAGATCTCAGGACCTGTCCACAGCTGCCTTCTCTTCTCAGATCCACAGGGCCAGCCTCAGGGGAAGCTGGTTCCTTTGGGCCATCCTGTCCAAGCCTGTGCCTCAGAGAGAATCCAGTGGCACCCAAAGTTCCCCTGAAATTAAGGGGTGCCAGGGGGTCTGGGGGAGCCCCACTGACTAGAAGCTAAGCCTTTACCCTGGAGTGGGCAGGGTTCTCACAGGAAGGGTATCAATATTCTTTTACCAGGTGTACATTGCCCTCTTTCTCATGCTTACCTGGAGCAAATCTCTTCCTTTATAAGTGAGTGAGTACCTCTTTGCCTCTTTTATAAGAGGCAAACAGTGGTTCAGGGAGTTTTCAGCATTTAAGTTCCAAAATCTGGTGAAGAGATTGACTCAGATGTCTCAGGATTCACTCAGCACCCGCTTTTGACATCAGCTGCGCTATTTTCACTAGCATCCATCTGGCACCTTGGGCTCCAAAGCTCCTTATGCCCTTGCCACAGCTGAGTTCTTGGTGGGACTCAAGGCACTGTTCATCTTTGTGTCCCTAGTACTTAGTACATGCCTAATGTACAGCAGGGGCTGTGAAATCCCTGTCATGAATGAATGTGCACGTGGATCGTGGGTCCTATTTCCTGTACTTGATATAACTCTTTGGAAATACCAAGGCTCCTTATTTACAAGGTAAAGGCAGCACCAATGCAAATTTGATTCTATAACCTAGCTAATGCACTTTTACACTGTATGGCTTCTGTGACATGACTCTTTTTTGATGGCTTTATACTTCTCTTTTACTTCTCTATAAAAAGAAAGGTGCCTCTCTTGAAGGCCACCCTCACCTCTCCCCTTAGGCACTGATGTCTCCACGGTTCTCTCCTCAGTCTTCTTGATGTCATCCACCCCCTCGGCTTCACTGCTATGAAGCTAAATCCACATCTTGGATGACTTCCAAATCCGTGTCTCTGTGAAGGCCTTTCTGGGCTTTGGAGTCTGGACTCCCCGACCACTGAAAATCTCCCACCCCGTGGCTTGCATGTATCTCAGACTCAGCACTGCGGACGCTAAGCTTGTATTCCCACCTCCATCCTTGCTGCATTCCCCATCCACCCCGTCACCTGTGACACAGAGACCAGGCATCTCCCTCGATGCCTCTCTTTTCCATATCTTCTTTTTTACCTGCCTCCTCAAATGCTCAACCATCCCTTCCTTTTTCCTGTTGCTCTCTTCTGTGATCTTCTGGTCCTTACACCTTGTACGTGTGGTGTCACTGTGACTTTGTTTTCCATCCATCTGTCCATGGAGAGCACTCTTCTGTCTCGGCCCTACTCTCTGCAGCCACACTCGGCGGGTTCCCCGATGGTGCCCGGCTCCTCCTAGCCTTTGCCTTTACCCAGGCCACTTCCAGTCCCAGGAGCCCTTCTCCCCACAGCCCACCCTGCCTTGTCATCTTCAGCTTGAAAGTCAAACACTTGCCCAACATAAAGATTTTGCTCCAGTGTCTGCTTCCTTTGAAGTCTTTTTTTTTTTTTTTTTTTTTTTTGAGATGGAGTTTTACTCTTTTTGCCCAAGCTGGAGTACAATGGCACGATCTCAGCTCATTGCAACCTCCACCTCCTGGGTCAAGTGATTCTCCTGCCTCAGCCTCCTGAGTAGCTGGAATTACAGGCGCCACCACCACGCCCAGCTGATTTTGTATTTTTAGTGGAGACATGGTTTCTCCATGTTGGTCAGGCTGGTCTCGAGCTCCCCTCTCAGGTGATCCGCCCGCCTCGACCACCCAAAGTGCTAGGATTACAGGTGTGAGCTACCACACCCAGCCCCTTTGAAGTCTTTTAAGGGCCCAGGGAGAATTAACTTTCTTCTCGAGTGTCCCCACTCAGTGGCGTGTGGGCTTTCCTCATATCATCAGTGACACCTGGTTGCACTCATCTCTCTGCCCCCCTTTCTTCCTCACCAATTGCCTCTCCCAGACTAGAAGCAGCCCTTGAGAGCATTTTATTCATTTCTGTATTCCTAGCTCCCAGCACAGTGTCTGGAAAACAGCTACTACTCAAGAAGTGTGTGTTGAGTGCATGGACAGGGGGATGTACTCAAGCTGGATGCACTGGGAGTGAGGGCTGGCATTCTTTTGTGACTTACCTAGGTTGGTCTCCCTTAAGCCGAGGTGTACACATCAGAGAAAGGGGGCAGTCCTAGAGGACAGCAGTGGGTCACTTGTGGTTGAGGGTCTTATCTTACTTCCCGTGCAGTCAGCCTGCTGGTGAGGAGACTGCCTCTGTGGTGCAGCATTAGGGGACTAGAGGAGTCAGGCCCAAGTATCCTTGCCTGCCATTGCTACCAAACTGTCCCCAAGGACACCTCCTGCCTTTCAGATCAGCACTGCTTTCCCTAGGCTAACTTAATTCTGCAGGCAGCAACAGTGAAGTGTGACCGAGACTATCTGTTTGGTCCTTATCTGGATGAGATTAGGGTGTTGGATGAGGTAATGGAAGAACAAATTTGGAGCTGCAGAATTCTGTACATTATTAGATGTTTTCTGGAGGCCTTCCCTGTCTTAGAAGTGAGTGTCTGTGTAGTAGTTGGCAATGTCAGCATGAACCAGCTGCTGATATTCTTGTCTAACAGTTGTGCCCACCTCCAAGGGTTCCCCTAGCTTCTAAAGGTTCTCCTGAGACCGTCTTCCCTGCCTTCATCGTGCTGGGCAGTTTCTTTGTCTGCAGGTCTATCCAAGCCTCTTGGGCCTAGATCAGCTCAGATTGATTTCTTACTGTACCTGACTGGGATCAGAAACCATCTGGTTTCACCTAGTTGAGGGGACATTCTATCAAACACACGAATTACAATGAAAACCTATGTTATGTTTTGATAGAGACTAATCTTTCTGTCTTTATTGGAGAGGAGTGTTGAGGATGGGATGTGTGCTTCCAGTTGTAGGCTGGAAAACTGTGTGTTCTATATATTTCATATTATTTATTTACATCTGTTAATGTTTTAATTTACTTAAATTTAAATTTTTTATTTTTATATTTTAATTATTTTAAGCCTCCCTCCCTCCCTCTCTCCCTCTCTTTCCTTTCCTTCTTTTTCCTTTTCCTTTTCCTTTTCCTTTCTTGACAGGGTCTCATTCTGTCACCAAGGCTGGAGTACAGTGTCAGAATTACCACTCACTGCAGCCTCGAACTCCTGTTCTTAAGCAATCATCTTGCCTCAGCCCTCCAAGTAGCTGGGATTATAACTGCACACCACTGTGCCTGATGGTTTTTCTTAAAATTTTTTTGTAGAGACATGGTTCTCTATGTGGCCCAGTGTGGTCTCAAACTCCTGGTATTAAGTGATTCTCCAGCCTTGGCTTCTCACATTGCTGAGATACAGGCATGAGCCACCACACCTGGCTCATATTATTTCTTAACCTTTACTCTGGAAGTTTCTAAGGGTTTGCTGATCCCTTGGGACTTTCAGGTTAGGATGAAATTGTGGTTGATGCCAGCAAAAGAATCATTCTTGTAAATGAGCAAGCTGTAGATTGCAATAAGTATAATATTACATCATTGGTTTCCAAGATTCCCTGGTAATTTTGCCTTCACTTAGCCAAAAATAGGAAAATACCCACAAAGTCGTTGCTCTTTGATTGTAGGTTCAAATAAATTACAAGAGATCGGAGCTTAGTGAAGTATCGTTTACACAACAATGAGAAGAGTGACAAGGCATTTAAGTCATTATTTTGATTGGTCTCTTTTGACCAAAACAGGCAGATGTTGCCTTTTCAATTAGCAAGAGCCTAGATCTGTTTCAGAAGACCATCTGTGTGCCTAATTGTCACCTCAGTGTCGTTCAGGACTGCTCTGAACTGCCTCCCAGGTTTTCTTCTTTCCTTTCTCCATCTGAGCCTTTAAACCAGGCGATATTATTTTCTGCAAATGGCCAAACTCATATATGTTTTTATCATTTTTCATGCAGATTTCAGCAACGTCCCTGATATCACAACAGGTCTGAAAAGGAGTCAGACAGATGGCACTCTGGATCAGGTTTCCCACAGGGAGAAAATGGAGCAGACATTCAGGGTAAGATATTGGCCCAAACTGCAAACCAAGAACCGGGCAGGCAATGTTAGTTCCCACCTTTACCCGAGGTGGGAGAAGGAGATGGAGTTATCTGTCTCTAGGTCCAGCAGTTGATATGAACATATATATTTTAAGAAACCAGATTCCTTATTTATGTATGTTTTCAAAGTGAAGTACTAATCGGAACCATTTACTTCAGCCAGACCTCCTCCATGACTTCTGGTGTGCCAGCAAAGAGCAGTGTACACTGTGCTGTTCATGCATTGCTTTGGGATTGCTTAGGGATTTTGACAAGGAAAACCTTGTCAAAAGGTGTCAATTACTGTTCTCTTTCTTTCTTACATCTTTTTTTTTTTTTTTGGTTGAAGATAAATTATTTTTGGAATGTTGTCATTTTGTGTGATAAAATATATATAACATAAAGTGTGCCTTTTTTACTATCTTTAAGTATATACTTCTGTGGCATTAAGTATATTCACATTGGTTTGCAACCAATAGCACCATCTAGAACTTTTTCATTATCCCAGACAGAAATTCTGTACTCCTTAAACAGGAACTCTCTATTTCTCCCACTTTCAACTCCCTGATAATGTCCATTCTACTTTCTTATTTGCCAGTGTCTAGGTACCTCATATATTAGTGGAATCACAATATTTGTCCTTTTGCTTCTGTCTTACTTCACCTAGCATCATGTCTTCTGGCTGATTTCACTTAGCATCATGTCTTCTGGGTTCATCCATGTTGTAGCATGTCTCAGACTTTCATTCTTTTTATGGCTGCATAATATTCCACCATACGGATACACCATATTTTGTTTATCCATTCATCTGTTGACAGGCGCTTGGATTATTGCTGCCATGTGGCTATTGTGGGTAATTCTGGAGTGAAAGTTGGTGTAAGAGTTATCTGCATGAATCCTTGTTTTCAGGCTGAGGAGAGGAATTGCCAGGTCATGTGGTGATTCCCTGTTTAGCTTTTTGAGCAACAGCCCATGGTCTCCCACAGCGCTGCACTACTATTTGACATTCTTGACAACAATGTAGGAGGCTTCTACTTTGTCCACATCCTTGGTAGCATTTGTTACACTCCATCCCTTGCCTGCATTTTTAACTGTTTGTTGTCAGCTGCCCTTTTGGAAGTGGTCTGATTAACATCATCTGTGTTGATATCCAGTCCAGTTTTAATCGATTTTGAAATTATGAGCCTTCTATATTTGTTTTTGTCTTAAATACAAAATAAGAATGGAAGAAATAAAAGAAATGATAGGTATTTGAATGAAAGTTATAAAGTGGAACGCTATCTCAGTTGGGTTTAAACTAACACTATCACAAGATTCTTAGGGTGTCACCTCACCAGATGGAAGCCTCTGTGGTCAGCGGTGCCTTTGCCTGAGTTGTGCTCGGGCCCACTTGGCCTGGTAAGCTGTGCTCAACTTGTGCTGCCGGCCTGGATCCCATGCCTGCCAAGGGTGAGCAGAGTGGTGAGGGGTGTTTGAGCTAGTGTGGGATCTGGCCACCACTCACAGCCGGGCAGCAGCTCCATGCTCTAGCACAGGTGCCGGCTCTCTATGAAGCTATGGCTGGATCAGGCATACTACAAGAAGCTTCCATGGCCAGCACCAGCACCTGGAAGCTTGGAGATGCCAGGAACTGCTGAACCCCAAAGAGGGTGGCACAGTCCTGGTTCAGGGAGCTCCTAGGTCTGGGCTCCCTGAAGGGCTGCATCTCTTCTCTCCTCTCTTCTCTCCTTGTCGCCCGTAACTTGTGGCAAGCAAGGGGTATGTTTCAGCTCTGTTTGTGTTGTAGCTCTTTCAGCCGTGCCATTAGGCAGGTCCTGAATTCTTGTCTCCTGTTCAGGAAGAATGAGGTATGCGGACAAAGGTTAGGGTGAGCAAGGTGAAGAGGAGCTTTATTGAGCTATAGAACAGCTCAGAGGAAATCCACAGTGGGTAGCTTCTCTCTGCAGGCTGGTCATGCTGCAGAGTGTTCACCTCTCAGCAGAGAGCAGACCCAGGAGTGGGTACCTCCTCTCTACAGCTGGTCATCCGGCAGAGATCTCAGCTCTCAACAGAGAGGAGACCTGGCATGGGTAGCTCCTCTCCACAGCTGGTTGTCCCATTGTCTCTTTGAGTCTGGCTGAGTCATGGGCTTCAGAGGGGAGGAAGTGTGTACTGATTGGTCTATAGGTGGCCATGGGCAGGCCCAGAAGAAGCTCCGTAAGTTTCCACTCTGGTCTGTGGGAGTGGCAGCCTGGCCCATAGACTTCAGGCCTTCCCTGGCTTGAAGGTGGGGCTTTTCCGGGGACCCACCCCTTTCCACCCAGGAGCCTGTCTGCCTCCTGCCACTCTTCAAGGTGCCCAGGCTGTTTGTGCAGATGAGTGCTTGCCCAGGCTCAGTCCCCCCTCAGCCTGGTTCCCATGTTCATTGGTGCCCAAAGTCCAGCAGGGGGCTGGTATGTCAGCACTGTCCTGAGTGTGTGCATAGCTGGCTGCATTGCAGCAGCACCTGGGCTCAGACTCAACTTTGCTCCAGGACCATAGTGGGTGCTGGAAGTGGGGAGAAGCCAGGCAGTGGGAGCTGACCACTTCTGAGCCTGCCAGGACAGAGGGGAGCTTTCCAGGCCTCTGAGAGTGCAGAGATTCTGGGTTCACAGCCATGAGCTAGACAGCTGCAGCAGTGCCTGGGAGGGTGGAGCTCCTGCCTGCTCCTGGACCCCAAGAGCACAGGGATGTGTGGGTCTGGAGCCGTGGCTGGGCAGCCACAGCTGTGCCCGAGGAGTGTAAGGCTCCTGCCCTGCCACTTCAGGGTTGGGCAGGGCTTCCACGTTCCCGGCTCCTGCTAGCTCCATGGAGCACACAGCCCTGGCTGTGCCTCCCCCATGCAGTTGGCATCATGGCAGTGACTGTTCCAGATGGACCATGGCTGCCATCAACACCACCAGGAGCCAGGCCATGGCACACCCATGGGAGGAGCCATGTGGGATACCTTTTGGGGGTTGGTGACATCCCCTGTGTGTGGGGGGCACCAGGTTAGAGCCTGCCAGCTTCCAAAGGGATACCAGCCGCCATGGGCTCTCAGCCTCCCCTCTCTTCTCCCTTTCCCTTCCTCACTCCCTGCTCCCTTCTCCCATTTTCCATGCGCCTTCTTCCAAGATTCTCCTCCCTCTCCTCCTCATTCCTGATGCAAAGCAAATCCTCAGCTGCCTTCGCTGGCCTGGTTATGTCCTAATTTGCAATTTATTTTACTAAACCGCAATTCATCAGCATTTTTAGTCCTACTCTGTCTAGTGGATTATTTGCTTTTGGGAACTCAGTATTATATCTAATATTCATGAGCTTTTTTTTTTTTATGAAGCAGTGGATCCTAGACCATCAAATAGATATGTTTTGATAACTTTGTCTTAAATTATTTTAAAACTTATTTTAATCATAAAATAGATATGAGGTCTCACTATGTTGCTGAGGCTGGTCTCAAACTCCTGGGCTCGAGAGATCCTCCTGCCCTGGCCTCCCCAGGTGCAGGGATTACAGGTGTGAGTCACTGACCTTGCCTTAACATTTTTTAGAAAATCAAATCCTCCTGAAACACTGATGGAGCAAGGCCATGTGTTTAAGTTAAGTGTGCCTGTGGGGGCTCCAGCACAGGATGGCAGCTTGGGGGAACTCACTTAACACCGTGAGGGATAATGACTTCTTCTCTCATATGATTTGCTTGAGTTACACATCAAAGCTCTTAAGAAGGAAATTGAATTTTTTCCCAAAGTTTATCTTATTTTAAGACTCAGCAAAATAGATATGCAAAAAGTTAGCATGTTAAGGCCATTGCAAACTCTGTTATTTAGCAGTGCCTGTTGTAACCAAGCAAAACATTTACAAACTGAACATTGGCGCATCAGACATTTAGAAGAGGAAGAAAAGCTGCAATCAGGTTGAAATTGGGGCCATCTGAGCTTCAATCTTCATTGTTAAAAGTGGAGAAAGGAGAAAGCAAATAACACCAGAGAACATAGAAGAAAAGAATTTATTGAAAGAATATGAGCATGTTGAGCATTTGCTGTAAAATTCCTCTCAAGTCTAACGTTGTTATCACCTTACCTTTTTTTAGATATGAGTTTTTTTTTTTTATGTATAATGATGGATTTCGGTGCTTTTTTTTTTTTTGAGGCAGAGTCTCGCTCATTCGCCCAGGCTGGAGTTCGGTAGTGTGATCTCAGTTTACTGCAACCTCTGCCTCCCAGGTTCAAGCAATTCTTCTACCCCAGCCTCCGGAGTAGCTGAGACTACAGGCGTGTGCCACCATGCTTGGCTAATTTTTGTATTCTTTTTTTCAGTAGAGACAGCATTTCACCATATTGGCCAGGCTGGTCTTGAACTCCTAACCTCGTGATTTGTCCGCCTTGGCCTCCCAAAGTGCTGGGATTATAGGCACGTGCCACCACGCCCAGCCGGATTTCAGCACATTTTTAAAAATCATTAAATACCTAGCAGTTACTTTGTTTCCATGTTTTTTGTTGCTTGAAAAAGAAGAATCAGTGGCCAACAAAAGTAAAAACCATGGTGGACATTAGTGAAAAGAAAAAGAAAATTTCAAATTTAAGGATTACATTATTTTCTGTTCTGTGGGTTTTGTTTTTTAAACCTCTTGGAAACATCAGGTTATGTTTAAAGCAAGCCTCTTCTATTTTTTTAAAAATTGTTTTAAATTTTATTTTATTTTTTTGAGACAAGGTCTTGCTCTGTTATCTAGGCTGGAGTGCCGTGCTGTGATCTTGGCTCACTGCCGCATTGACCTCCTGGGCTCAAGCGATCCTCCCACCTCAGCCTCCCCAAGTGGCAGGGACCACAGGTGCCTGGCACCATGCCCAGATAATTTTGTTTAGTTTTTGTAGAGACGAGGTCTCATTGTGTTGCCCAGTCTGATCTCAAATTCCTGGGCTCATGTCATGCTCCTGCCTCAGCCTCCCAACATGCAGGGTTACAGGTGTGAGCCACTACGCCCAGCCCTCTTCTGTTTTTAAAGTGGTGACGTGGAGGTTTATGGTGCATGCCCAGTGTGTGCTGAGAGTGGATTTTTCAGGACCCCCGTGTGCCATGTCCTCAGAAGGTGGTCTCTCAGGGAGAAGACCTGCCTCTCTGTTCTGGGCTTCCTGTCCTAGCTCAACTGGTCTTCTCAGGGGTCATTAACTTCTTTTCAGGTTAGACTCTGGTTGAACCTGGGCTGTTTGGGATATTTTACTAACAGCTATTCTAGACATTAGAATAAAGGATAATTTCCCTTGAAAATCAAATGAAGCCTGGTTTGATGAAGCACAGCTGTACCCAGGGCTTTTGACAGCCCCACAATTTCTGCAAATGGTTCCTAATTGATTGCCTTCTTCTCTGTAAGGGTGCCTATTACTGTCATGGCTCTTTGTGTGACCCTGTCAGCCTCTCCTGTAGGGGGGATTTTTCCCCCCAGTATTGTTAGCAATTAGCATGTGCTATTGTAATAGTTTGGAGTTTGAAAGGAATATACAATGTCCCTTTGGGTGAGGAGGTTGAAAGAGTTTTCAGTTTGTCCTGGGAACTTGAGGTGTGTTAGGCAGTCCCCACTGACATGCTGCCTGCACTCCACCTTCCGAGCTGGCTGTGAGGCTCAAGAGACGTGGCCTTCCGTGGTCCCATTGTCACCACGTCTGCGGTAACCTGGTGCCTTTCTAGAGCAGGCGGGCTCCTGGCACGGGTGGAAATAGAGCAGGGGCCAGCCTCCCCCAGTCACCCGTGCTGCTGTGGAGGAAGAGCTTGGTGGCGCTAGGACGTCCTTGTGAATGTGACTTGGAAGAGCAGTTTGGGATTTTTTTTTCATTGCCTAGGGATGAGAGGGAGAGACAACGCGTGTCTTACACATCTCCCCACAGCCGACTTAGATGTGATCCGATCTCCCAGAGGGAGCAGGTTTCTTTGAACTTTTCCTTTTTATGTACAGCATGTAAGTAAACAAGGGCTTTGATTTTCTCGGGTAAAGATTTGGATCCGAATGTAGGCATGCTTGCACGGTTTCCTTTTCTTGATTGAAAGTTGATTTTGCTCTAAAAACGTCTACAGACTGATATGCAGATGAGAAGAGATGCCTTTCTTCCCAGAAGGGATTCTAACAGTGATCTTTACATGCTTTTTACAGCTAAGGACAGGAGAACTTCTTCCGGATACTCGTTCTGTAGTGCTGTCACTGTTTCTCATTCCAAGGTCTTGAACTTCATCTCTGAAATAGTTATATCTTCTGAAATATAAAGATACCAGAAAGGCCTAGGGAAATATTTGCTCCATGAAATATGCTTGAAAAGAGAGAAAGGAATAATTTGAATACAGCAATTAATTTTATGCTTGTAAAATTTCCTTGGAGCATAGCACGTATTAATACTTATATTGGGTTTAATGCTGTAAAAGAAAATCCACAAACATGAAACCCGTTTTCTACAAGGTAAGCAGAGTTTTTAATGTAGTTATTCCTGATGAAATAATTTTTTGGCTTTGTGGAAGAATTTTATGTAATCACCTAGTGTAGCTTTGGCAGGGATTATTTTTGCCATTTGTAGGCGTTGTGTTGATAGAACAGAGAGCATTGAGAATCTGGAGATACACAGTGTGACAACTGTGTGTTGTGCTCTTGGCAATCGAACCATGTTTAAGATCTATTTTGTCCTGTTTATTGTTTCCAGGCAGGAAAAAAAAATGTACACTAGTGGCTATGGTTTTTAGTACCCAGTGTGAATAAAACTTACGTCTAATATTTGATTTCTGCTCACCCACTTAGCTAACCTTTTCAGTTTTTTGCACATGAATTGCTGTTAAGAGCTTGCCTGTCTAAGGAGCTGAAGGAAAAGAAAAAAATTATTGGACCACATGATTTGCTTTCAGCATTCTTGGAGTATTCCTCTTCCTTCAGTGTGTACTTGGCTACATTATTGCAAGATCTTTCTGGTTATGTTTTTGTTAGGAAGTCAAGCTGAGAGGTAACTTATTTATAAACCTTCGTCTTTCTCCACGGTTGCTATTCAATAGACAAATAGAATCATGATGCTTTTCTTAAAACCAGACATGCCCATTTCTAAATGCAAGTTATTTGACTAAATGCTTATTTTAATGCACAGAGAGATGGCATCACATTTTGTCGCTGAAAAATGGTTTGGGGTGTGGCACTCTCCAGCAGGAAGACAATAATCTGTCACAAAGACCTAATTCCAGGTAGCCCTTTCTTGGAGGCAGTGATATGTTGGGAACAACTCTTGACCTGATGCTTGGAAACCTGAATTTGTGTCTCCATCCACCAGGCTTTATCATTATGTGACCTGGGCGAGTTACCCAACGTTTCTAAGCCTGTGTCTCCTCCTCTATAAATAAACATAACACCACCACCAACCCTGTGTTGTCAAAGGGATCACGTGAGATTTTGTATAACCAGGAGTCCCAGAAGCACGGGAAACAGGGTTAGGTTGTGAGCTGCCCCTTCCTGGCGTGTCTCCCATGTATACATGTGTTCAAATGTTTTGCCTGCTGCTCACCTAATGGCCTCTTGATCTGGGATCCGATGTCAGGTAGGAAATTGTGAACAAATAGCACCTCAATAAAATGTTATTGAAAGTAAGACCTTTGCATGCCTTGAACATCTGAGCTGCCTACCCGTTGTTCTTGAAGTTAGTGCCAGTGGTCAGCTTCTCCTGAACCATCCCATGGGATGAAAACAAATTAGAAACCAGAAGCTGTAAGAATTGGGTCCTCTTTGTTGTCTGCATGGAGACAAAGCCTGCTCACCATGTAGCCGCTTTTTCTTATGTATAGTGTTGCAAATGGATGAGCTCTTCCCAAGGGTTGCTTCAAGTGACCAAATGAAAATAGCGTATGTTATATCTGACTTTCTCTTTAGCAGGAGTAGGCTGTGAACACCGAGATGCTTAGTGAAGCGTAAGACGCTCTGCCAGCCAAGGAGGGCTCGTGGACTTTGCCCTTCCTGGAAGAGAGGTGACAGGGACACGGATCGCCAGGGGTCAGAGCTGGGCGGAGTGTGACACCAGCCCCATATGTCTTATTCTGCCTCTCTGACACCACACTTCCTTTGGGCAGAGACTTGGAGGCAAGTTTGTGGCCTTGTTTGAAACGACTGTGCTTAGTTTTTGTTGGAGTCTAAAAGGCAATTTGATCTCTTTGTAGTTCACCGATTTTTTTTTTTTGTAAATTTCCTATTTTCCATGCTCTAGAGTATTCCTTCCCTGCTCTTCTTGGTCTGTCCTTGGCCATTAGGGTGGGCGTGTCAGGCAGATGCCAGCTCCTTGCTGGGTGTGGCAGGAAGAAGGTGGCTATAGAAGACATTACTGTGGCATCAAGCATACAGAGACCTGTCCTTTTCTTTGCCAGGGATAACTTACACGCTCTGTTCAACAGGGTTGGCAATGTCACCTAGGTATCAACAGGAAAAACAGAAAAAAAATGTGAGTGATATTGAGAATCCAGAAAAGAGCGTCCCAACCAAGTGGCTGCATGGAAGGCGGTCTGGCAATGGAGAGCTTATCCTGTAGAGAGGGATGAACAACACAGCGTGGCAGGAAGGCAAGGGGACGAAACTTTCTGGGGGCCTTTCTCGCTATTTCTTGCCACTGGCCCCTCCCGTCAGTCAGGCTGATTCCTCCTGCCAAGTGCGTCCTTGAACAGAGGCACACTAAAAAGCTGGCAGTGGGGCTGTTGGCATGGGCTGTGCTATGGGCTAACTGGGGCCAAAGAGAAATTGCCAGCAACAGGAAGTTGCCTGATGAGTCCTCAGCTGGCTGTGCCTTTGCCAGTTTGGCTTTTAAAACTCAGACATGGGGGTGTTGAGTTGTTGAATGAGACTTTGGCTGGGGCTGTGAGTCTGCGTGCAGCTGTGGCACAGGGCTTGTGTTTCCTCTATTAGACATGGAATACGTGTATGTTTAGGAGCGGAGTATTATGCAAGACAGGGGAACTCGAGCCTGGCGAGACGGGTCTGGAGGCCTGGCGGGCTGCATGGTAAGAACTCCGAGGGCCCTGGGCCAGCCCCTCCCACCAGTGCTTCTGTCTCCTGATCTGGAAAGTAAGGACGATGGCACCTGGCGCACGGTGAAGTTGAAAGGAGGCCGGGAGGTCACCGATGGTCCTTTTTCCCATTTCCTTTCTGTCCTTGGATCACGTAGCACTTTTGTCAGCACAACTGGCTTCCCAGCCTCTTTTTTTTTTTTTTTTAATGAAAAAATGGGGATTTGCATTACAAACTAGGGACAAAAATAAGACGTCGTTTTAAACTTGAAGTTATAGATAATAATTAAGCATGTCTTACCTTTTATTATTATACTTTAAGTTCCAAGATACATGCACAGAACATGGAGGTTTGTTACATATACACGTGCCATGGTGGTTTGCTGCACCCATCAACCCATCATCTATATTAGGTATTTGTCCTAATGCTATCCCTCCCCTGGCACCCCACCCCGCAACGGGCCCTGGTGTGTGATGTTTCCTCCCTGTGTCCATTTGTTCTCATTGTTCAACTCCCACTTCTGAGAACACGCGGTGTTTGGTTCTTTTCGTTCCTGTTTTCTGTGCCACAGTACTTTCCTTCCTGCCTTCCTCTGTCCCTGCTTTCTTCTTCTCCTCTAGACTTTTCTCTTTCATCTTGTTTTTTTTCTAGAAAAAAAATAACAAGTTATTATTAAGCGTCATCTTCAGAGTCAAAACCAAGAAGTAAAAAGAGAAGTTCTAGAGAGCAGCGCTGTGAGAGCTGCAGTGTGAATCACTGCGCTGGGGTGGGCTGGAGGATCAGGGCCTGTCAGGTGGAACCCTGGCTCTGAAATTCACCTGCTGAAGAGATAAGTACCTCCCTTTCCTCATCCTTCCGGGACAGTGATGCATAGGAAAGTGACATGGAGATTCCCCAGAGCTGAGGCCACATAAAGATTTGACCTTGACTGAGCAGAGGCTGATCTTCACCTAATGATTTATTTGCCACGTTTATTTCTAATACAGGCTTCCCCTTACTTTTTCTCTCCATTGAAACAGCAGGTGCCATGGTTTTGCTCCCATCCTATCTGAGCTGACACTTTAAGTGGGATATGTTTGACCTTTTCAAGTCAAACAAAAAGTCAAGTTCAAGGAGTGGTCAGCCAGCTCCCTGCAACTTAGGTGGTAGCAAGGGACCTCCTGCCAGAGCTGATGACGCCTCCCCTTTCATTTCGCCCACCCGGATGACAGTGAAGATGGAGTTGAATGGCAGGTGTCCCGTGTCCATCTTCTTTCTTCCGTCTTCCATCTCTCCGCCCCTCAGCCCTTTTTCCAGATCTTTATTTTCTTTCTGGGTTTCCTGGATTAGAGGTGGAGCTAGGGAGACCTTGATGTCATTTTGCTTTCTGTGGGAGAAAAAAGCAGGAAGTTTGATTTCTCAGGCTAAGGCCAAATTAACCTCAGATAAATGCCATGTGCAGGTTCTTGCCTATTTTTTTTTTTTTTTTTTGAGATGGAGTCTCGCTTTGTTGCCTAGGCTGGAGTGCAGTGGTGCAATCTCTGTTCACTGCAGCTCTGCCTCCCGGGTTCAAGTCATTCTTGTGCCTCAGCTCTTAAGTAGCTGGGACCACAGGTGCACACCACCATGCCCAGCTAATTTTTGTATTTTTTGTAGAGGCAGGATTTTACTATGTTGGCCAGGCTAGGTGCAAACCTCTGACCTCAAGTGATCCAACCGCATCTGCCTCCCAGTGTTGGGACTATGGCAAGCCACCACGCCTGGCCTGTTGTTGCCTATTCTTAGAGAAAGCCACCTGGACATGGGGTGCACTGACAGTAAGAACACATGGGAGCCTGGGCACAGTGGCTCACACCTGCAGTCCCAGCACTTTGGGAGGTTGAGGCAGGTGGATCACTTGAGGCCAGAAATTTGAGACTAGCCTGGCCAATGTGGTAAAGCTCTATCTTTACTAAAAACACAACATTAGCTGGGCATCATAGCTCATGCCTGTAATCCCAGCTACTCAGGAGGCTGAGGCATGAGAATCGCTTGAGCCCAGGAGGCAGAGGTGGCAGTGAGCCAGGATTGCGCTACTACACTCCGCCCTGGGCGACAAGGCAAGATTCTGCTTGAAGAAAAAAAAAGAACACATGGTTTTTTTTTGCTGTTAAGTCTTACACTGATAAGCCCTTTCTTCATCCTTGGGTAAGCCGTCAAACTTCCACATCTGTGAAACTGAAGGGTCCGTCTGACTAGCTGTCCTGCCCTGATGTCTTTCCCTGTCTGTCTTTCTGCCTGAATACCTGATCTGAAGCAGCCTTCTGCTGGATATTCCCTCTTATCCCCATGAATATGGAGAGCTGCTTAGAAGAAGAATCTTAGCAGAACCGTATTAGAATTTGCTTCGGTCATTTATTGTCCTTCACGCATTTCATTGAAGCTGAAGCCTCTAAGATTTTTGGAGGCTTCTCAGGTAATGGTATGCGAAGGTCAGGATGGTTAAATACCGTGTTTCCAGAGCCTCTTTGCTCTTTTATGTGCTTGCCTTGTTTAGGAACTTATTTTGAGCAGATCATTTGAGGATCTGATGAAAGCTATGGGTCCCCAGAAAATTGCTTCTGCGCATACGTTAGAAATTGTATACAATTCCAGAGAGCTTCCCAGTCTTAGGATGTTTATTCATAGCTTTCCCCTTTAGAATTGTATGAACTGTCAGTTCATGATCCTTACTTGGAGTAAACATCTTAATAGCCTAACCTCTGTCTCAACTTAATGTTAGTGACATTGCAGAATCAGTTATCAAGTGCCTATAATCTGAAAAGCACTGTGTTTATTTAGTCAGGTGGTATTTTGAACTTTGTTTTTATCTTAGTCTAATTGCTTGGGTAAGATTAGCTATTAATGCTTAATTTTTTTAATGTGCTAAGAGATGTTGAGGAATGTTAAATAAATAACAACCCCTAAATGGCAAATAAATTACTAGGTTGAGGCCAGAATAGATTATATTTGTGATGGTGGTTAGACATCCCCAAATTGGGTTTTTTTTTTCTATTTTTTTTTTTTTTTTAATTCTGCACTTCAATGGATGCAAATCCAGATTGCTGAATGCTAATTGCAACATTATGTGCTGGGGTGTTTTGGCATTTTGAAAGTTTTATTTATTTGAAAGTTTTATTTATCATTTTATTTATCATTAGTGAACAAAGCAGGTTTTTTGTTTGTTTGTTTGCTTTTTGGAGTAAGAATTTACATTTTGATTCCAAACCAAAATTTTAGGGATCTCTTTACTAAAATAAATAGCTGTTTGATGGACTAGGAGGGGTGTTTTATATGCTCAGCCTAAGGGACGGTCAGGTAGCTATGGCTCCTACGTTCCTGGCAAGGGTGCTGCTAGTGAACTTACCCTTGTCCCTTTTCATGTCAGCAAGTTAGCTAAGCCTTTGTTGCCGTTTGCCCTTTTTCTTTTAAAGAAGTAATAGGCACAATTACTATCGAATTTTGAACTGCCACTGTTTAGGTGCTTGGAATCTTATCTTTAATATTTACCAAAGGAGTGGGCGTAGTGTCACATAGTTCATTCACTCATTAAATCCCTTTCATAGAGGCCTTCTCGGACGCTCGCCATCGTTCAAATTTCTGAAATTGTCATCCGGACGCCTTCTGTAAACATCCTTGTGTAGAGATTGTAGTCCAATGAAAACCTTGCGCTGAATAAATGATGATGTATTTGAGTTTCAAGGCATTTTCTCTGCCTTTCATGACTCACAGCAGATTCCCACCTTGTCATAAAGTCCCCGCTCCACAGTGGTGGCTGCTTTTGCTTTTTAAAAAGTAAGTTGTGAGAAATTGTTCTGAGTCATTTTGCAATTTTCTCTGTAGACTCAGCTAAGAGTCGATGTGTGTGTCACACTCTGGAGTGGAGGGGGGAGAGGTCATGGAAAAACTCTGACTGCGAGCACTTCATCCAGGCACACATTACACATGTTACGGCGTTTTCACCATCTCAAACACAGCTTCTAACTGCGCGGGGTAAAGATGGGATTATCGTTTTGTAAATCCATCTCCTGCTGTCTTGATAATAGCACGAAGAAAAGGGGAAGAAAAACATAGATGTGTCACTCGTATGGGAAGAAGGAGGAGGATGGAGGTTTGTTTTAAAGGCACCCCGATTCTCTTCCCCCCTTTCGTCCTGTCATTGGTTCTTGCCCCTTCCACGCCCCTGACTGTGTCTGTTCAGCTTCTGGCATGTTCTGCCACCTCTGCTGTTCACCTGCCTTTGCGCTCTCTCCTTCTTTGCTGCCACCTGAGTCCTCTGATGTTTTCAGAAAACAGCTGGCAGAGGAGGAGGCTCTGAGATGTGCAGTTGCTTAGAAGGTTCTGGCCTGGCATCTGCACAGCCGGGGATTTCATCAGCAACTGCTCAGAAACCACAAGAGCTTCATGCCTGGAGGAGTCCCTCCACTCCACCTTGCACACCACTCTCAGCTGGCTTTGGGATTTATTTATTTGTTTTTATTTTATTTTATTTATTTATGTTTTTGAGATGGATCTCACTCTGTCACCCAGGCTGGAGTGCAGTGGTGCAATCTTGGCTCACTGCAACCTCTGCCTCCTGGTTTCAAGCAATTCTCCCACCTCAGCATCTCGTGTACTTGGGATTACAGGCACACACCACCACCCCTAACTAATTTTTGTATTTTTAGTAGAGAAGGGGTTTCACCATGTTGGCCAGGCTGGTCTCAAACTCCTGACCTCAGATGATCCACCCTCCTTGGCCTCCCAAAGTGCTGGGATTACAGGCATGAGCCACAGTGCCCAGCTGGGACTTTTTTTTTAGAATTCATTCCCTTCATGGTTCATTCAGGGACAGAGAAAAGGGACTCTGAGGGCCGGGTGACACGGGCCTCAGAACAGGCATGCGCTCTGCTTTCTTTTCATTTGAGCAGCCAGGTCTCGAATCTGGGGCTTTTATAGATGAGTTACCAAGACGGAAAGGTGGATAATCAATCAAACCAGTAATCCAAGGTAAGGCTTACAGATAATTTCTAAGTGTGGGACTTGAAAGAAAGTCTCTGTTCACTTCCTGTTGCACTCACTCTGTTTCTTCTTTTTCTTGCCTGAGTGTCCTGCTGGTTCTGGAGCCTTCCTTAGATCTCAGCTCTTCTTCTGACCACCAGGGATACCCGGCTTTGGTTCCCTTGTATTTATTGATTTGTATTTTTCAGAAGTTTGATCAAAATTGTCAAGCTATTTATTGAAAATGGTAGTTGTCTTAGTTTAAATCTTACTCCATTTTGGTAAATCTTACTCCATTATAGAGTGGTAAAGTCTCAGATAAATACATATATAATATAAATAAAGATAGGTATTGTTCCATATGAAATTATCATTATTGTGAGAACCTGTTGATGGGAGTGTCAGACTTGACTATTGCATTCTCAAATCCAGCAAAAACCATGAGCAAAAACCATGATTAAAGGGGCACGCAGGGTATCTGTGCCCACTGTAAGGCAGGTAGCCCTTGGCAGTGCCCCTGACTAATTAAGGCTGCCAGGATATTAACATATAATTGGATGTATAAATGCTTATGACTTTTCTCCCAGAAGCTACAATTTTTTTTGAAATCAGATTCCAAGCATTATTTTAAGCCAATGTTAGAAGAGAAAATCTAGGGCTTTCTAAACATGAAGAAGATGTGATTTCAGACAAATCGTAGTGTCTGGACCCTGTCTCCCTGCCCCCTCCCATTCTTCACAAGTGATGAGAGGTATCTTTGATCCATGAAACCTGAAACAGCAGCCATCGGTAGAAGTGAGTGTGACTGCTGAAGGTGTTGTAGGTACCAGTGTACCACCAGCGAATGGGATGCAAGGCTGCTCAGTCTCAGTCACCCCCTTAGCTAGCTGAGCATCTTTGTGGGCTCTGCTTTTAAGTGAAAGCAAAAGATTGCAGACGATAGGCCGGGTGTGGTGGCTCATGCCTGTAATCCCAGTACTTTGGGAGGCTGAGGCGGGCGGATTGCCTGAGCTCGGGAGTTCAAGACCAGCCTAGGCAACATGGTGAAACCCTGTCTCTATTAAAATACAAAAGAAATTAGCCAGGTGTGGCGGTGTGTGCTTGTAGTCCCAGCTACTTGGGAGGCTGAGGCAGGAGGATTACTTGAACACAGGAGGCAGAGGTTACAGTGAGCTGAGATTGCTCCACTGTACTCCAGCCCTATCTCTACAAAAAAAAAAAAAAAAAAAAAGATTACAGGTGGTAAGACAGGCGTGGTGACTCACGCCTGTAATCCCAGCACTTTGGAAGGCTGAGGTAGGCAGATCATTTGAGGTCAGGAGTTTGAGAACAGCCTGACCAACATGGAGAAACCTCGTCTCTACTAAAAATACAAAACATTAGCCTGGAGTGGTAGCACATGGCTGCATACTGGGGAGGCTGAGGCAGGAGAATCACTTGAACCCAGGAGGTGAAGGTTGCAGTGATCCGAGATCACACCACTGCACTCCAAGCTGAGCAACAAGAGTGAAACTCCGTCTCGGGCGTGGCGGGGTGGGGAAGAAAAATGATTGCAGATAGTGAAATTTAAATGCTTAAAAAAATCTTTACGAATTCATAATTTGCCTGCAACAAATTCAGGCAGTGAAACAGTCCCCTTCACTCCCCCAGGTTAGAACCCGTGCCCCTGTGGACCTGTCCCCATCAGTGAAACCGTGGCTTGGTTTCTTCTGGAGAAGAATATTCCAGGGCAAGTCAAGCTGTTTGTCTTGCGCCCCTGTCTCTGTGGCTGAGTTCCTGTCACCTTGGACTGGCTCCGATTGTCCCGTGGCAAAGGCCACCCCAAATAGCAGGTTTGCAGTAGGCACTCGGAGAGTGGGACACGTAAGACATGGGAGAGGTAACGAGAAGGATTTTCTCCCCTGCTGTACTAAGCCGGAAAGGAAAGTAGATGTGCGCCTCTTAATTTCCTGATGCACAAAGTGAAAGATACTTGGACCGGAGTGCTGGAGCCTTCCATGAACTTGGAGTGGGCTTTAGAAAAATCATTCACTCCCCTGCATCCTTATTTGTTAAGAAAGTGGGATTCCATTTCCACAACTGTTTCACCGCTGCGAGGTGAAATAAAGACGAGGCACGTGGAATGGCTTTGTAAACTGCAGCAGGCGCTGCGCCAGTGTGCGGAGACCTTGCCCATGGCGAATACCATATGTTTTTAACGTATCACTTCATTTAAACCCGTTTTCCCACAACCCTATTGAACAGATATTACCCAGCCCCATTTAGCATGAGAAAACTCATATCTGGAGACATCAAGTAGCAGGCCAGCGTGTCCTAGGCAGTGACTGAACCACGGGCCACACGCAGCCCTGCCAGCTTCTAAAGCACTTCTTCTCGCGACTCCACACTGCCTAGCAAGGAGAATATGGCACTGCATGTAGAAGAAAGGGGAGAAAACTGTTTAAATGCCAGACTCATGGAATAGGGATGTATTCACTCTTGAACTGAGTTAAAGGTAGACGGACTGTATTTGTGAAATTGCAAGGTACAATGTTGGAAATCTGGACACGACTTTTCCTTTTTTTAGCTTAATTTACAAAGTTGTTTATACCCCTGTCGAATGAATATATTTAGAATGTATGTTAAATGATAGAAAGTTATCACAGAGGAATGTGTGAAGATATAGAGACCCAAGGATTGTGTCCAAAAGCAGGTAGACTGTGACAGTTGGAGAGAGCCAGCCGAGGATGCAGCCTCCTTAGCAGTCTAGAAGCACATCTAACATGCCCAAGGAGCATCACCAAGGAACTGGAATAGGTGCAGTTCTAAGACATTCTGAGCATCTTAGAACTGTTATCAAAGCTGAATGCTTGGTCTGTACCTGCGAGCCAGGTA
Source organism: Cheracebus regulus (assembly GCA_963574635.1). Classification (NCBI taxonomy): domain Eukaryota; kingdom Metazoa; phylum Chordata; class Mammalia; order Primates; family Pitheciidae; genus Cheracebus; species Cheracebus regulus. The sequence continues at coordinate 61,869 of CAUYQU010020562.1, read as the reverse complement.
CTGCTCTACTTTTTGTTTTGTTTTCTAGGTTAAGGCAGCCAGGAGCCCACATGGATTACAACTAGAAAGAAAATCAGTTTCTAGGGAGCCAGAGAAAGAGGGAGGGCTTAGTTAAGGGACAGTCTGGGCTCAGGTAGCTGGGCAGGGCTGTCCTACGCAAAGCTGAGTGGACACAGCCTGAATTGTTAAGCCTGTGTAGGGGGGATCTCCCCACTTTCGGTATTCAACTGAACTTTGTCCTCAGTTTTCTGTAGCACAGACTTTACCTGCCTAGAAAATTGTTGGCTAACAAAGATTTGTCAGCACTCTAGTTTGTCAAGAATTTGGTTATAGTTGCTATTGTTGATGCATTTTGTCTTCAAATAAAGTGACAAAGATAATCTTTTTGGCACTTTAATGTTCAGTCATGAATATCTAAAAAGAAAACAGTCTCAACTCAGTAAATTCTCAGAGTATGTAACATCAAAGACTTTTCCTGGTGGGCATGACGGCTCATATCTGTTATCCCAAAACTTGGGGAGGCTGAAGCCAGGAGGGTTATGTGAGCCCAGGAGGTCACAGTGAGCTGCGATCAGGCCACTGCATGCCAGGGAAACAGAGCAAAAGCCTGTCTCTAACAAATTTTTAAAAAGATCTTTCTTGCAAAGACTGCCCAATAATGTATTCTCAGTTGCCAAGAATTAAGTCAGAGACATAACCCTGGAATAGAAATGCTGCGTTTGATAAAACTAGCAGTCATCATGGAAACCAACTAGAATGAAAATGTTAAATGAAATCATCATGGAAGAGAGAGAGTTATTGTAAGTATGCAAGCTTAAACTAATTTATGTGATTATCAGAATAAAAGTAGGCTATGAGAGAAGATTGAAGGGAGAGAATGAAAAGAGAGCTATGAACTGGGAGAAATACCTCTGGACGGGAAAGCGTAGGTGGAGGGTAATGTTAAAAGATCAGAAAAGTCATAGTTGAGAGCATGTTTTCCCCCAAAATCAAGTTGAAAGATACTGGTTTCGAGACTCCTTTAATTAGATGAATATATTTAGAATGTATGTTAAATGATAGAAAGTTATCACAGAAATAATTTAAATATGTCTTAATGCCCCAAATCAGGATACAGGAAAAGCAAAAAGAATGATCCCTTTTGTCAAAAAGCAACACAAAATAAAATAAAAATAGTTTAGAGAAATTACGCACTGTTTTTCTGAGCCCTGGATCTGAGCTGGATGAGCAGGCAGGTGTTTTTTTTTTTTTTTTTTTTTTGGTGGTTGTTGTTGTTATTGTTTTGACATAGTTGAAAGGATACTACATTCAAGTTTTCATATCTTACGTGAATTAAAATATCATTGTAGTCTCTAGAAATAACATATAAAGTCATTTAAAAAATTTATACTTTTTTTTTACATACTAAGAAGTTTCAGAATGAAGTTTTATCAATTATTTTGAGTTTTAATTCAAAGGAAGACTCTTTTTTGATCTGGGTTCATCTCTCTAAATCAAGAGTTGGCAAAGTTTTTCTGTAAAGGGCCAGATAGTCAATATTTTAGCCCATCAAAACTACCCAACTCTGCATTATAGTGTGAGAGCAGCCATAGCCAATATGGAGAAGAGTGTGCATGGCAGAGTTCTAATAAAACTTTATTTGCATGAGCAGACAGCAGGAATGAGTGTAGCAGAATTCTAATAAAACTTCCAGTAACAGGTGGCAGACTGGATTTGGCCCTTAGGCTATAATTTGCTGACCCTTTCTCTAATGATCCACCTTGACTCACCTGTTTGTTTCAGAGTGGGTTCATTAAGAGTTTTTTATACTGTAAGTATATAGTATCCAGAAGTCAAGAAAAGGTTCTGGTCCATGTGCCTCTTTCTTGATGCACAGGTTAATCAGAAGCAAAGCCATATCTTTCTTTCTGAGTGAAAAATGGATTAGAGAAAACGCAGTTCCTGGCACAGGAGGCATACATTAGACAGATTAGCTTTAAGGGTAACATTGAAACACCGAATTTTATCTGAAAGAGGTGGCTGGTTGTGTAGAAATGCTGCCCCGCCCTTTGAAACTTCCTTGGCAGAGAGAACATATCATCTTCATTCCTGAATTCTGACCAAACTCCTGTTAAATAAGGAAACCGAGCAGAAGGCAGGCAGCGAGGACACACAAGCGCGGGGCTCCTGTTCCCACCACTCTGCCACCAGCTGCTCAGTCGCTCCTTCCTGGGGAGCAGGGGCCCTGCCTGTGACTCTGGTCTGGGAAGCCCCACAGCAGTGACCATGACGCTTCCTCTCTCTGGCATGCAGCTCTGACCTCCCTTCCTGGGGCCTGCCCCCAGGCACTGAGGATTTGCCACTTGGGACACACACACGTGCCTCTGCCTTCTCAGGGCTCTTCTCCAGACAGCGGGTGGCCACTCCCCACCCCTTCCCTTCCCTCTCTGAACATGACTGGAGCTGCCCACTCCAGCCACTTCTGCACGCCTCCCTTTGTGTTACTCTTCCCGTGGCCCTCACCACTTTTTTGAGATACTGAGTTTCATTGTCACTGTGCCTGTTGCCTCTCTCTGCCTTTTATCCCCACACGCAGAACTTCGCCTGGCAGACAGGAGGTGCCCAGTGAGAAATGCTGATGAAATGAATTTGTTCTTGCCTTTCCTTTGGGGGCACTCAGAAAATTTATTCTTCCATACTTGTAAAAATAGCAGAATTTGAGACATTGAACACGCAGAATTTGAGACATTGAACACCCTGGGCAAATTATATCTTTCTTTGAGCTCTGGTCTTTGTGGATTCCTTATACTATGCTAATTATTTTTACATATTTTATCTCATTGAATGCTCTCGACCACTCTTTAAAAGTGATCCCTGGTTTCATAGGCAACTAAACTGAGTCCGGGAGCAGTTAGCCAGGATCACACAGCTGGTCGTTGCCATGGCCAAGGTTTTACTCCAGAGCCTGTGTGCCTAAGTCTCCTGTCTTGAAAAAAGTAATTGTTGAAGAAAAGCTTAGTCCCAAGCACACTCTGAGGCCATTGGTTTGAGTTTCACGCTTACAGTGGGATTGTGAAAGGGGGCAGAGTGCAAGTGTATTAGTTCATTTTCACACTGCTATGAGGAAATACCTGAGACTGGGTAATTTATAAAGAAAAAGAGGTTTCATGGACTCACAGTTCCACATGCCTGGGGAGGCCTCACAATCATGGCAGAAGGCGAAGGACGAGCATGGGCACATCTTACATGGTGGCTGGCAAGAGTGTGTGTGCAGGGGAGCTGCCTTTTCTAAAACCATCAGATCTCATGAGACTTATTTACTATTACAAGTACAGCACAGGAGAAACCTGCCCCCATGATTCAATTACCTCCCACCAGGTCCCTCCCATGACATATGGGAATTATCACAATTCAAGGTGAGATTTGGGTGGAGACACTGAGCCAAACCATATCACCAGGTGACACCTGTACCCCCGAGAGTGCAAATATGCCACATAGCCCATCGTGCTGTCACCTGGAAGCTGTGTGTCCAGTAGGCGGTGGGACTGCTGCAGTGTCACACCAGGAATGCTGCACTTGCCTCCTGGTAGGTCTCCCCCGCCCACCCCTGCTCTTCTTCGTAGGAAGTTCACCACCTCAGCCCCTCTTGGCTTTGTGGTGTCCATAGTTCCTACCTCGCACCTGCCATGCCTGCCTCTTTCTCCTGCCTTGGGCCACAGTTACACTGGCCCTCGGTTCTTGACACACTGTGTGCTTCCCCCAGCCCCAAGCTGAGCATCATTTAGCTGACTTTAACCCTAGCTCCAGTGTTAGCGGCCCCTGTCCTTGCTCCAACCGGAGTAGATCTCTCTCTTGTGTTTCTGTAGGACCCTGCACTTCAAGCACCTAGTCACCCTTGAATGACTTGCCCAGAGCTTGTTTTCCCAACCAGACTCGGGGAGGGATTGTGCCAGTCTTGTTCATCACAGTGTCTTTATGGAAGCAATGGAGGCAGAATGTCTTATCAGGCCTTTCCTGCCTCAAATAATTTTGTCTTAAGTGGTAGAAAAAAATCCCATTAAAAATTTTTTAAAATTCCACTGCTATAAAAAATGAGAAAATGCAGATAAGCCAAATGATTAAAATAACTTGAAAGGCAGTGTTAACCACTGCATTTATTATACATGTAGTTCAATTTTATAAAAATCTATGCATGCATATTTATATATAGTAAATATACATAAAAATTACTTTAAAACTGTAGACCTACTTTTTCTTTTTTTTTGAGATCGAGTCTCACTCTGTCACCCAGGCTGGAGTGCAGAGGTTCAATCTTGGCTCCCTGCAACCTCTGCATCCCAGGTTCAAATGATCCTCCCACCTCAGCCTCCTGAGTAACTGGGATTACAGGCATGTGGCACCACACCCGGCTAATTTTTTTTTTGTATTTTTACTAGATATGGGGTTTTACCATATTGGCCAGGCTCGTCTCGAACTCCTGACCTCACGTGATCTGCCCACCCCGGCCTCCCAGAGTGCTGGGATTACAGGCGTGAGCTGCCCCGCCCGGCCCTACTTTCTTCCCTTACCAGTAAATCTCATCCTCTTTTGGTCAGCAGAGGTTGGTCTCTGGCCTCACGGCAGCTGCTGCATATAGCTCCTATTCATACCACAGTTTCTTTAGGTGACTGTTTAGTTTCACAGTTTATGTTCTCATTTGGCCCAGGAAATAGAACCTTTGGCAATGGAACTGTCTGGTCTAGAGGACAAATAATAAGGGGCTCTTCGGAGCAGCATTTCTTCATCCTTTTTGTACCATTTTGATAAATATAAAAGTTGCATGCAATTTCCCTGGAGTTTTCAATGTATCACTAGAAAATGAATGGTTTGTCCACCAACTTTAAATGTCACTAATCACCATGAACCTGTTTTTTAACTGCCACTCCACCCTGCCAGGAAGCTGACGTGTGCTGCCCTTTTCCTCCTCTGCCCCAATGAGCATGCCAGCCTAGGAGAAACTGGACCTGGTATTGCCGACTATCGGCCTGCTGGCCCTGCCAGCTGCCCCCAAGCACTTGAGTTCAGCCCTGGAATTCTGACCTGGCTGCAGTGTGGCAGCCCAGGGCAGCTGCAGCTGGAAGTGCAAGGCCCCTTGTTCCCATTGTGCAGTTCAGGTGTGCAGAAACCACCTCAACTCAAGAGCATCGTCTGTGCTGGGCACAGTGGCTCACGTCTGTAATCCCAGCACTTTGGGAGGACAGGGTGGGCAGATCACCTGAGGTCGGGAGTTTGAGACCAGCCTGACCAACATGATGAAACCGTGCCTCTACTTAGCCAGACTTGGTGGTGCATGCCTGTAATCCCAGCTACTTTGGAGACTGAGGCAGGAGAATTGCTTGAACCTTGGAGGTAGAGGTTGCACTGAGCCAAGATCATGCCACTGCACTCAAGCCCGGGTGACAGAGACTTTGTCTCAAAAAAGAAAAAAAAGATCATCGTCTATTTCTATCCAGCAGCCTTTCTGGAGAAGTCATTCAGCCCCCTGTGGTCCTTCTGGATTCCATCCCTGCCAGTGATATTTGGGGATAACCTTAGATCTTTCTGTAAGTTAGACAGTGACTTTTACAAAGTTGAGAGTGAGTTGAGAAAAAGTCCATTGTGCAATTTTTAGTCTTTTTTTTTTTTTTCTGTTTTCCTAAAGTGAACTTTTCTGACTTAATGAATTTGCTTGAACGTGACAGCTGACAGCATCGTCCCGCTCTGAGATTATTTAGTAGTGCAACCTCCTCATGCCTTCCAGGCAATGAACTGGGAATATTGTAAGTGCTCAGTGTATGAGAACACAAACCATGTAAATCACACCCTTTCTGGGGCCTGACTTTCCTTAAGGATAATTGGCCATTTGTCCCAGGCCTAAAATGTATTTTGTATTTTTTCCAGCATTCTATTTAGGTGCAGGAGAAGAAGCAGATAGCCATAGTTCTTCTGATTGATGCCCTGGTATGGGGAAACTCTGAGGATGTTAGACATGGATTCAGTCCAGGCTGACGGCCCAGCACAGAGCGGGTCAGGATTCAGTCCAGGCCGACGGCCCAGCACAGAGCGGGTCAGGATTCAGTCCGGGCTGATGGTCCAGCACACAGCAGGTCAGCATGTGGAAGGAGAGGAGGCCGTGGCGGGCAGGTAGGGATCTGCCGAAAGATCATACTGAGAAGTGACGGGACCAGCTCACCGAACAGCGCGGCAGCCTCTTTCCTTGTAGCTTTCTGTGTTGGTTACGTCTGTTACTGATTCCCCACAAAGTCAACACGCTTTTCCCCTAAACCAGGAATTGAAACGTAGTACACATTGCGCATGCTGTCCTTCATCCTTGTTTCTGTATGCAGCATTATCCCAAATTTGGCAGCATGTTTAAACCTTTTTTCTTAGACTGAAAGTGTTTTCTGAGCCCAGACAGTACAAACAGATGCCTTGACAGAGTTTGCAGTACCCAGAGTCCCTGAATGAGGCCACAGCTGCACCCTGAGCCAGGAAGGGTGGGCACGGAGCTCGGCTTCTGATGCGGTGGCCTCCTGACACGTATTTCATGCAGTAGCTACGGAATTTCAGGCATGATCTTGAAATAGTTCTGGATAATGTGATGTACCTATCCCATAGTGGTTTTTTTTTTTAGGTTCCAAAACCCACAGGAAAATCGAAAAGCCTCAGGCTGTGATGTCCCTAAATAAGACAAAAGAGACTATCAAAGTTGTCGTGATCCAGGGAACAGATTTCATAATCTCTCATCAAGAGGAGACCGTCATGGCATTTTTCTGATGAAAAGCATTGAACTGAGTCCAGGTTAGAAGGTTCATCTGAGTGACTCAGAGCCTGGTTTGACAAAGACTGTGTCCCTGCATACCTCCAAAGAGGATCTGGGCAAGCTGCTTGAGCAACCTAAGCAGTTTCTTGCCACTCCCAAGAAATGGGTTTATGGGATCCTTGAAAATAGACAAGAAGATGTCCTTATCCATACATTAAAACAAAAATAACTACTTAGACGTCTGCCTGAATTCAGAACTCTTGAGTAGGCTGTTCCTCATCTATAAATAAGATAAAATCATTTTCAAGCAGGGATCAACCTTAGTATAACCTTAAAAAGGTGTGGTGGCTGACACCTATAATCCCAGCACTTTGGTGGAAGGATTGCTTGAGCTCAGGAGTTTGAGGCCAGCCTCGCCAACATAGTGAGACCCCCTCCCTCTACTGAAAATCAAAAGAACTAGCCGCGTGTGGTGGCATGTGCCTGTAGTTCCAGCTACTTGGGAGGCTGAGGTGGGAGGGTTGCTTAAGTTCAGGAGTTTGAGGCTGCATTGAGTTACAATTGCACCACTGCATTCCAACCTGTGTGGCAGAGTGAGACCCTGTCTCAATGAAACAAAACAAAAGCACTTGAAAGAAAATGTTTTGGGGTGGGGTTCAATAATACTGCCTTTCCAGATAGCATAGTTTTTGGAAAAAATGTTTTCATTTAATCTTTTTATGACTTCATTAAGAAAATATGAGGTTTCGTGCTCTCTTATGAAAGCTGAGGCCTGTGATGAACCCAAGTTCGTAGCATTGATTGCTGCAAACTGGAAAACATCAGTCTGAGGCCCACATTTCGAGTGCCAGTGTTTTTTATTCTGCATATGCACTTGCTGTTAGACCACTGAATCCTCACACACTCCCAGCCCTAACTTGTGATCATCTTTCTTTTGCTTTTATTTATTTATTTTTAGAGACAGGGTCTTGGTCTGTCACTCAGTGGTGTCATCAGAGCTCACTGTAACCTTGAACTCTCGCCTCAGCATCCCAAGTGGCTGGGACCACAGGCGTGTGCCACCACGGCTGGCTAATCTTTTTATCTTTTGTAAAGATGAGTTTCCCTGTGTTGTCCAGGATGGTGTTGACCTCCTGGGCTCAAGCGATCCTCCTGCTTCAGCCTTCTGAGTAGCTGAGGCCGTAGGCGTGTGCCACCATGGCTGGCTAATTTTTTTTTCTCTATCTTTTGTTGCGATGGATTTCAGCCTGGTCTTGAACTCCTGGGTTCAAGTGAGCCACCTGCCTCATTCTCCCAAAGTGTTGGAATTACAGGCATGACCCACTGTGCGAGGCCAGTCTTTTGCTTTTGAAGCATCATTCCTGGCGTGGGGGTGGGATAGGCTCAATAGATGTCCCAATTATCTGCATATGAGCTGTGTTTGCCTCTCTACGAAGAGGTGGTCTCCAGAGGCAGGTGGCTGCATCCCTAGAATACCTGGGGCCAGGAAAGCCCTGCCCACATGGGAGACAGTGGCAGCAGGAGGCCTGAGGAACTTGCCTGTGCTCTACTAAATACCTGGGAGTGGCAGGGGCTGTGTGGACAGCTAGAGACGGAATGGAGCTAGAGGAGGCAGAACGGAGCTAGAGGAGATGGAACGGAGCTAGAGGATACCTAAGGGACCTAGAGAGGGGAATGGAGCTAGAGATGGAACGGAGCTAGAGAGGGGAATGGAGCTGGAGAGGGGAACAGAGCTGGAGACGGAACAGAGCTAGAGAGGGGAATGAAGCTAGAGAGAGAAGCATAGCTAGAGAGGGGAACAGGCCCTGTGCTATTTAAGGTCTCACCGAGGCTTCCTTGCCCCTCAGCTGGAAAGCCCTGGAGAGTCATGGTAAAGCTGCAATGCTGGTGTGTTCTGTGAAAACACCTCTTGACTCCTTGGTATACAGCAGCTGCTCAGCAAATGCGAGTTTTGTTTTCTTCCTGACCCAGATGGCAATTTGAGGGGTTACTTGATGGAATAGGCATTCCTGCTGCCTTATCATCAGGAATGACACTGAAGACTTAGAATTGAGACTTGCCCAGGAGCTCAAGGAAGGCTGGGGGCTGAGCCGGGACTGCAGCCCATATCTTCTGAGTCTCACCTGTGCTTTACAGGCCTATCACCACATAGGCATGTGAAGATAACCCAGCCCAGATAATCACTATTCCTATCAAGTGCTGATCAGGTCCACCCAGAATGTCCCTCTGTTTATAAACATCATAAACAATGGCTGAACTGAAATGTAATCACTCAAGTGACTCCTTCAGATACAATCTGAAAGGCACATTTATAATTACTCTTCTATTGGGGGCCCTACTTCCTTTTGGTCCCAAGTAATCCTCACCAACTCCCTTAGACAACAGCTTACATGTTAAATGTGTGAAAGGTGGCTTTAAGCACTTGAGCACGTAATTGTGGTACTTTAAGAAGTAGATTTGCTTTGAAAAATCTCAGTTAACATTCACTTTTTGGAAGTTACTCTTACCAGAAAAGTTCATAAAATGAATTCTGATTTTCTAAAATGGCAAGATAATTTGTAAAATCTCGTTATTTTAACACTGCATTGTTAGGTGTGATTTCTGACATCCCAGTAAAGCAAAGCTGTAATCTCACCAGATGCCATTTAACTTAAGATGCATTTTATCAGATCTTATTATATACAGTATATTCAAGCTTAATATAGACTCTATAGCCCTGGGAACTGTGAGGTTCAGGCCTGCAGAATTATATTGTCTGAGCTTGTGATACAAATCCCAGTACAGAGATTTCAAATCAAATGAGTCTTGGAGTCTGAGTATTATTATCATGAATGTTTTAGCTCAGTTCATAGGAGGCCACACCCAGAACACCAGGGTCATGGCTGTGATTCCATTTATTTCCTCTAGCCTGTGAGTTCAGTCCGCATACCTCAGTGGAGACCCTGGGGACAGGTGATCCCACTGGAGCTGGCACCACTCCCAGAAATCCAATGAGAATGTGAGCTGTAAGGATGAGTAGACCAGTAGTTCTTATGCAGGCCACACATTGGCAACACTTGGGGGAGTTTTTTTAAGAAACACCCATAACAGCAGGGCGTGGTAGCTCACACTGTAATCCCAGCACTTTGGGAGGCTGAGGCAGGTGGATCACCTGAGGTCAGGAGTTCAAGACCAGCTTGGCCAACATAGTGAAACCCTGTCTCTACTAAAAATACAAAAATTAGCCAGGCTTGGTGGTAGATACCTGTAATTCCAGCTACTCGGGAGACTGAGGCAGGAGAATTGCTTGAACCCAGGAGGTGGAGGTTGCAGTGGGCTGAGATCGTGCCACTGCACTCCAGCCTGGGTGACAGAGTGAGACTCCATCTCAAAAAAAAAAAAAAGTCACATGTTATGTGGATGACAGCAGGCAAAAAGAGAGCGTGTGCAAAGAAAGTCCTGTTTTTAAAACCATCAGATCTGTGAGACCTATTTACTATTACAAGAACAGCATGGGAAAGAACCACCCCGATGATTCAGTCATCTTCCACTGGGTCCCTCCTACAATACATGGGAAATATGGGAGCTACAAGATGAGATTTGGGTGGGAACATAAAGCCAAACCATATCATTCTGCCAGTGGCCCCTCCCAAATCTTTATATTTCAAAACCAATCATGCCTTCCCAACAGTCCCCCAAAGTCTCTCAGCTCATTTCAACATTAACCCAAAATCCACAGTCTAAAGTCTCATTCCAGACAAGGTAAGTCCCTTTCCATCTATGAGCCTGTAAAATCGAAAGCAAGTTAGTTACTTTCTAGATACAATGAGGATACAGACATTGGGTAAATATAGCCATTCCAAATGAGAGAAATTGGCCAAAACAAAGGGACTACAGGGCCCATGCAATTCCAAAATCTAGCAGGTCAGTCAAATCTTAAAGCTCCAAAATGATCTCTTTTGACTCCACATCTCACATCCACATCACACAGATGCAAGAGGTGAGTTCCTACGGTCTTGGGTAGCTCTGTCCCTGTGGCTTTGGAGGGTACAGCCACTCTCCTGGCTGTCTTCTTGGCCTGGCATTGAGTGTCTGCAGCTTTTCCAGGTGGAGGGTGCAAGTCTACCATTCTGGGGTCTGGAGGACAGTGGCCCTCTTCCCACGGCTTCACTAGGTGGTGCCCCAGTAGGGACCCTGTGTGGGGCTCCGACCCCACACTTCCCTTCTGCACTACCCTACTGGAGGTTCTCCATGAGAGCCTCACCCCTGCAGCAAACTTCTGCCTGGACATCTAGGCATTTCCATACCCCCTCTGAAATCTAGGCAGAGGTTCCAAACCCCAATTCTTGACTCTGTGCACTGACAGGCTCAATACCACATGGAAGCTGTCAAGGCTTGAGACTTGCACCCTCTGAAGCCATGGCCCAAGCTCTGTGTTGGCTCCTTTCAGCCACAGTTTGAGTGGCTGCGACTCAGGGCACCAAGTTCCTAGGCTGCACACAGCATGGGGACCTTGGGCTCAGCCTGGGAAACCACTTTTTCCTCCTAAGCCTCCAGGCATGTGATGGGAAGGACTGTGGAGACCTCTGACATGCACTGGAGACATTTTCCTCATTGTCTTGGGGATTAACATTCAGCTCCTCATTACTTATGCCAATTTCTGCAGCCAGCTTGGATTTCTCCTCAGAAAATGGGATTTTCTTTTCCATTGCATTGTCAGACTATAAATTTTCCAAAGTTTTATGCTCTGCTTGCCCTATAAAACTGAATGATTTTAACAGCACTCAAGTCATGTCTTGAATGCCTTGCTATTTAGAAATTTCTTCTGTCAGATACACTAAATCATCCCTCTTGAGGTCAAAGTTCCACAAGTCTCGAGGGCAGGGGCAAAATGCTGCCAGTCCATTGGTTAAAACATAAGAGGAGTCACCTTTGCTCCAGTTCCCAACAAGTTCCTCATCTCCATCTGAGACCACCTCAGCCTGGACCTTAGGCTCTAGGAAGTTCCAAACGTTCTCACATTTTCCTGTCTTCTTCTGAGCCCTCCAGACTGTTCCAGCCTCTGCCTGTTACCCAGTTCCAAAGTCACGTTCTCATTTTCAGGTATCTTTTCAGCAGTGCCCCACTCAGAAGAGAAGCAATTCTACTGAAGGAGCCAGCCATCTAGGAGTTCCCACAGCAGACATCTGCTAGGGCCTCACCCTTACCTGCCCCTTGAGGTCAGCCCAGAACGTTACTGGGCTCCTTTTCCCACTACGCCTTTGGCACATTCTCTGGGAGCACACTCCCTCCAGGACATGTTACGACCCTTTTACCAAAGGCTTCCTGGACAACTGATTCCAAAATGCTGCCTCTATTCATTTAATGTGTGTTATAACTCTTCATTTGTTCCACACAAGTCTGTGTTTATTCTAGACTGCCTTAGGCTATGCTTTGGGGTTTCCAGCGTTGGTGAGTCTTACCTCTTTGTGTAGGAACTGTCTTCTTCTTCTCTGGACACAGAGCAGGCCCTCAATTAATGCCCACTGAATTGAACTGAAAGACCAGCCAGGAGATCAATGTTGAGTTTTAATGTGGATTGTACATTTCTATCATATGACAACACTGTGTTAGTGGGGGTTGGGGCATACAACAGAGAGGGCAGTTGAGAGTGGGCTGTTTTTATTTTGGCGTTCTTCAGTTTGTGAGAGACAGATTGTATAAAAGGCATGCATCAGGCTACCAAGGTTGACCAGCATGCTTGTGGAAGCTGTGTTTTGAAATATCCAAGCAAAGAAAATGAATTAAGTGTCTATTAAGGATGCTTCTGAGAAGTTCAGCTTCTTACCCCGAGACAGAGATGGACAGAGGTCAGGGACGAAGGCATTTAAGCCAAGAAAAGGAGTGTTTTTAGTTGAGAGCTGGACAGTTGCCAGCTGTTGATGGCTGCCAGTCATCTGTGTTGGAACTCAGCTACATTGTTCAGTAAGAATTTCAGTATGGCAGAGGTGGGCTGAGCACTTCCTGTGCCAGCCACCGAGCTGGGTGCTGGCAGAGATGTGAAAGGAAGAAGCCACCCTGCCCTCACTGGGCTTCTAGACAGGGAGGTGTGAGATGGGGTGAAGATGTGTGGGTGGAATGGAAAGAATGAGAAGTAAATGGACACTCTGTAACCCGACCCTGCTCCAGCAACTGTGGAAGCGTTTCAGGGTGGACACCCGTGAGGCTTTCCAGGCAAAGGCAGGTGGGTGCAGATAGACTGTCCATGAGAAGGCGGCAGCACACTATGCTTCTGTCTGAATAGGAGCTTGCATCAAAGGCCGATGGTCCCCCCAGAGGGCCATGTTCCTTCCTGTCTCTTCATCTGTGTGATTCCTTTCCCGTGACCAGGAGTGAGTATTTCCTCTGGGTCTACACCCCCTAGGCCTCGCCCTGGCTCCCTGCTAAGACCAGCTCAGCTCCCTCCCTACGGAGGTTTCCCCTGAGGCTGGTTTTATTCCTGGCCTCTCACCCTCACCAGGCTTTGTGTCCTCTGTTCCCTGCCCATGCCCTCTCAGGGCTCCGCGCTCCTTTAGGGCGAGGATCTTACCATCTTCATCTGCTGCTTCTCCATTACTCGCATGGGCACCAGCTCAAGACTTTTTCACTCCTAACTGCTACTTGGCACCAGACTGTGGAGCAAAATGGTTAGATTGGAGGGCACAACTCCGGGCCCACAAGTGTGGGCACACATCTTCCTCACTCAGATCTCAAATGATAGCCAGAGGGCTGTGAGGTGAATGAAACCATTTGCCCTACAGGGAGGCCCCTCTGAGATGCCTGCTGAGCACAGAGACACTTGGCGCCCTTGGGGGCAGTGGATACCAACAGGGAGGGGCCCGTGCATTATTTTCCACCTCTCATCCTCTCTCAGAGTGCTGAGCAGATCACTGCACTGTGCAGGAGTTTTAACGACACTCAGGCCAACGGCATGGAAGGACCGCAGGAGAGTCAGGATCCTCCTCCGAAGCCTCTGGCCCGCCACCTGTCCGATGCAGACCGCCTCCGCAAAGTCATCCAGGAGCTCGTGGACACAGAGAAGTCCTATGTGAAGGTAAGGCGAGCTGGGCATTCGTGCATTCGTGCCTCTTTGCTGATGGCGAGTGATATGCTGGCAGAGGTCCCCAGATCATCCCTGCCTGGGACACTGCCACTCCCCAGGGGGATGCCTGCTCCTTGAATCAGTGAATTGCTTCGAGGAAGGGAGGGGAGGAGTGAGAGGGTGGGAGGGCAGAGGAGACTCAGAAAAAAAACTAGATCCTTGGCTTATTTTGTTACCAAGGTAGCTTTCGCTATGGAAACAGATGTTCTGGTTTGTCATTTGCAATCTGTGGGAAGGGAGTCTGTACTGGTTTAGTAAAAGGGGAGAGAGATCATTTTAGGTGATGAGGAACTTGGGAACAATCTGTACACGTGTGATGGCTGATCCAGGCCCCCACAGTCCCGGCAGTGGCCTGGGCCAGCCATGCCTGCTGGTGGTCATTGTGTAGAACGGGGCCCCGACACTGGGGAGTGGTCAGCACGTGGGAATATCCTTGAACCATTGTGAAGGGGCAGTGGCCAGTATCTCGAGTACCCAAAGAATTCATTTATCCATCTCATAAGCCCCCAGTCAGTGGTTTGAGAAAGATTTTATAAAGAATACAGGAGCCTGGGGAGCAGAGTTCTTTTGCTGTAAGTGTTTCCTGGAGCTTTGGGACCATCTGAAGCTTGCTTCATTTGTCAGTTACTGAAGCAGAGTGGCCTGGCACGGAGGGCGAAGGCGTCCAGGCCCGGCTTTGCCTACGTCTGGCTGCAAGGCCTTGGACGGCCCCCTGAACTCCCTCATTTGGGGTCTGAGCCAGTTGGTCCCCCCTCTTCTCTAAATGCTTTCCAGCTCTGACTTGCTGAGTCCATGAATTAAGGCTTGGCACACACAGGCAGCTATTACCCTTTCTTTGCAAGACAGACCTGAGCTTCCCCTTTGGTTAATGTCACTGTTTTACCTGGACTTTACCATAAGGCCTTATTCACAGGTAGCCCAGGAGAGCTTCCCAAAGCCCCTTCTTTTGGTCTCAAAGGGGAGAAAGAAAAGTTAGAGAGATGACAAGTTAGTTTCGCTTTCCATTATGGCTTGTCCTGCATCCCGGGGGTGGAGATGAAGTCAGCAGCCAGGCTGTCCAGACTCGATTTCTGAATAATCCGTCTCCACAGTCATCTTTTTCCAAGTCGCTGTGTGGCGCTGTAGATGTTTCGGAAGGTTCAGAGCCCTTCTGACATCTTGAGAATAGTCCTGGAGTTCTTGCCCCCGGAGTCCAGGGCAGAGCTGAGAGGAGAATGGATATCCCTTTTTGTTAATGGTGTCATTGGAGGTTACTGTTAGGCCACGCTGCGCTGGGTCATGTCAGTGACAGCCTGGCAGAGTACTCAGGTGGTGTCATGGGTGATGTAGACAAGGAGCGACTCTCCCTTCTCTCCGCGAGAAACCTGCACTTTGTTTTCTTAGGGCCCCGCAGGTCGCAGCACTTTGCCCCCCGCAGCTCCGTGCAGACCGGCCTTGCTGCGCAGTGAGTCCTCATGGGCAGCGCCAGCCTGTGAGGAATGACTGCCAACCCCAGCACTCACAATATCACCCGCACTTGGTGCCTCTGTGATTCACACACACCCCACTGTTTTTTGATTTCTTTTTTGTTGCTGATGTTTAACACAGGGTCTTGTCGTTTTTTAACCTGGATCCCTGCATACTCCTTGACATTTTTGGCA
Organism: Cheracebus regulus; assembly: GCA_963574635.1. Lineage (NCBI taxonomy): Eukaryota > Metazoa > Chordata > Mammalia > Primates > Pitheciidae > Cheracebus > Cheracebus regulus. The sequence continues at coordinate 46,370 of CAUYQU010020562.1, read as the reverse complement.
TCGTGTGTTCCCTGAGATTATGATTCAGTAACTTCCGTCGTCTCCCTTCTCTATGGTCCAGTGTGGAATGTGGTGGGGGAAGGCCAGGGAGCTTTTTATTGTGAAACAGCATCCGTGCCACAGGCCTTGCCTTGCTCTCCAAACTAGTGCCAGAAAGTTCTGGGGTGTTTTGGGCTTTATAAAGCTCTCTGGGTCTTAGCTTCCCATCTTGGGAAGTCAGGGAGTTGTTATAGCTGACTTTGCAGTCAACTGCCTCTAGTATTTTAGGACTCAAAATTCTTCAGAATAGAAATCTTTTCTATCACTAAATTATATCCTGGTTTTGGCTTCAAATTATTATTATTTTGGAGATGGAGTCTCGCTCTTTTGCCCAGGCTAGAGTGCAGTGGCACAACTGTGGCTCACTGCAACCTCTGCCTCCTGCGTTTTAAGTGATTCTTCTGCCTCAGCCTCCCCAGTAGCTGGAACTACAGGTGTGTGCCACCACGCCCAGCTTTTTTAAGTACCAACAGGGTTTCGCCAGGTTGGACAGGCTGGTCTCAATCTCCTGACCTCAGGTAATCCACCGACCTCGGCCTCCCAGAGTGGTGGGATTATAGGAATGAGCTGCTGCACCTGGCTTTCCTTTTGCTCATGGGCTTTGTGACTGCAGTCTACTCCCACTATACTGTCCTGCCGGAGACTTGTTTATAAGAGACCCAGATATGGCTTTGAGTTTAGCCATTATAGCTGGAGCTCTGTGGAAATGTTTTATTGCCTTTGAATATGTGAGTTTGGAATTCCACGAATCTGTCAACCCCAAAGTTGAAGGGCTCCCCATACCTTGACCCTCCCAGCTCCACGCTGGACCTCTCACTGTGCTCCCTGAGGCGGAAGAAGCCAGGTGCTGGGGTGCACCTGACACCAGTGCCACCCAGACCGCCTTCCTCTGCAGGGAAGTGAGTGCGCCTGCTGCAGTGGCCCAAGGAAAGGGTGTTTCTGTCACCAAGACACTTACCTAATAAGCAGAGGCAATGATAGAGCTATAAAGGTGTGGAATCCAGCTGCTGCCTGTATTGTGGTATTAACATCTTCGAATTAGGTGAGCAATAATCACTACTTTTAGGGTCAAGAATTTCAACAAAGGCTGGGTGTGGTGGCTCACACCTGTAATCCTGGCACTTTGGGAGGCCAAGGCAGGAGGATCACCTGAGGTCAGGAGTTTGAGACCAGCCTGGCCAACCTGGTGAAACCCTGCCCCTACTAAAAATACAAAAATTAGCCGAGCATGGCAGAGTGCACCTGTAGTCTCCGCTACTTGGGAGGCTGAGGCAGGAGAATCGCTTGAACTCAGGAGGCGGAGGTTGCGGTGAACCAAGATCGCTCGGCTGCACTCCAGCCTGGGTAACAGAGCAAGACTCTGTCTCAAAAAAAAAAAAAAAAAGAATTTCAACAGACACAAACTTCACTATCCTGATGGGAGCCTTGGGAACTGCTGCCAGTTTGCTGCTACCCAAATCTCGTGGGTATTCTGGAGACTAGAGTGTTGTAGACACTTGTCTTGTTTTCTTTCAGGATCTGAGCTGCCTCTTTGAACTATACTTGGAGCCACTTCAGAATGAGACCTTTCTTACGCAAGATGAGGTAAATAATAATGACCTTCCTTCTGTGCAGTGACCCACTGGTTAGCCTCTGTTTGCCTTTTAGCAGAACTCCTATGAGATCATCTCTATTGATCCCAAAAGAACATCCCAAGACTTAAGGGTCTTCTGAGAGTCCCAGGCATAGCCTCCTCCCAAGACACTGCTGTGGCCTCGGCTGCCTGACACAGTGGCAGAGGGACGGTTATGCTCTTTTTGGGGTAGAAAAGAGTGTGACCAGAAATTACTTTTCAGTACATACCTTTGTAATGTTAAACCACATAATTCGTTCTTTTTTACTGACTTGCATTTTTTTTGAATTCTGAGAATTTTGTATCCACTTAAAAAGTGACTGTAGAAATGGAGAATTATAGGGGATGGAGCTGTGAAACTTTCTATGTATAAACTATATCCCATAATGAATGGGCTGTCTTCTTAAAGGATATACTTTCTGTCTGCTTTTCTGTGAAGAACTTCCTTGCCATTTATCTGTGGGCCTAAGAGTTAGCATGGTATCCTGAACTCCATGGCTCATCTGCTCTTCAAATCCTGGTCTTCACTTAGATGGAGTCACTTTTTGGAAGTTTGCCAGAGATGCTTGAGTTTCAGAAGGTGTTTCTGGAGACCCTGGAGGATGGGATTTCAGCATCATCTGACTTTGACATCCTGGAAACCCCCTCACAGTTTAGAGTGAGTATCTCAGATTTAGGCTTAAAAATAAGTGGATATGGTGCACAGTTCTCCCATGAGAAAGCATTGTTTAGCATGGTCCAGCTGCTTTCCTTGCACTGTCTTCCTCTGGCAGGTGGTAAAGGCTGTCTTTTTTTTTCCTGGAGCACGTGCTTCTGGCGGTCAGAAGTCCAGCAGCACCGCCCACCTGGTTGTTGGCCACACACATGCCCTTTTCTCAGCTGCTCTGAAGGATATCCAGGGTGGTTGCTTCTGAAACCAGAGCACTTATCCTGTGTCCAATCCTTCTTCTCCGGGTCATGTGAATCTGGGATTAAGAGTATAGGGTTCTAATTGCTGGGCTCAACCCCTCTCTTCTATGAAGCACTGGTGCTCCACAGATTCCGTGTAAGCCACAGTGATGGTCAGGAAGACCCTCCAAAGAAAAGCGGGTGGAAGGCAGTCGCCTAGGGACCTGGAACCATACAGACAGAATCGTTCTACCCAAGCAATGTGGAGTCAGCTTTATTAATGAACTTCTCAGATCGTTTACATCCCACCGTGTCAGCTGTATTTTTACAGAACTTTGTTTCTTGTCCTTGGATTGCACACTGTCAGCAGGCTCTGCTGCTGGAAACTTTTCAGCCAAGATAGAGACCAGCCAGTTAGTGCCTGGGCTGTTCCCTCCTTCCTGTGTGGATGGAGCAGGACTGACCTTCTCTAAGGCATTAGTGCTATGGAGTCTGACAGAAGCCAGGGGGCCATCAGATGCCATAAGCCAGCACACATTGATTAAACCACGTCTGATTTGACTTTCCCCTCTGCCCTTCTAGAAATTACTGTTTTCCCTTGGAGGCTCTTTCCTTTATTATGCGGACCACTTTAAACTGTACAGTGGATTCTGTGCTAACCATATCAAAGTACAGAAGGTTCTGGAGCGAGGTAAGTTCCTTATGCCTTTTATAGCTGTGCTTTTTGTATTTTTAAAAACTGTTAGTAAAGGGTAAATCCATACTTAACAAGTAGAGGGTAAGTGCAATTTTGATGTATTAAGGTCTATCATTGACCTTGACAGTGACAAATAGTAAACAAGAAGGTTTCTGTTTATGTCAGTTTATTGGTAGCCGTGAACAAGTGTGCCTAAGAGCAGAGATGTTGCTTTATGTGTCACTTTGCTGTCAGTTACATCTGGATCCTTTTCTTGCCAAATTCCTTTCTCTAAAAACTTGCAACCCAAACCCTAGATAGGAGTAGAAATACTTTTTTCAAACTTGTTAACCTTTCTTGAGATGGAGTTATCGCTCATCGCCCAGGCTGGAGTGCAGTGGTGTGATCTTGGCTCACTGCAACCTCTGCCTCCTGGGTTCAAGTGATTCTCTTGCCTCAGCCTCCCGAGTAGCTGGGATTACAGGCATATGTCACCACATCCAGCTAATTTTTGTATTTTTGGTAGAGATGAGGTTTCACTATGGTGGCCAGGCTGGTCTGGTACTCCTGACCTCAGGTGATCCACCCACCTTGGCCTCCCAAAGTGCTGAGATTACAGGCGTGAGCCACTGTGCCCGGCCCCTTGTTATCCTTCTTAAGCCTGTACACTTCAGGGCTATCCTGAGCCACAACAACCTGCCACCAAACCACCACCAAACTCACAAGAAGCACGTCAGCTGAATGTAAAGTCTTTCTGGTGCAACTGGAAAAAGCTCACATTTCCCAGAGTTTGCTCTTCTGTGTTTCTCTCTGCGAGGTCCTAGAGGGTACCTGGAGATTTATCCTGGCGCTGTTAGTGTTCATTCATGTCCATGGATGCAGCTCTGCTACTGGATTTTAATCCCGAACCTCATAGTATCCCAGAAGAAAAGCCCCATGTTTAAAAAGTGCAGTCTTAGAATTCTTCAAGGGAGCAAGACCCAGGCAGAATCCATCTTCTCTAGTTGCTTTAGACAGATGCCTGAACTCTGTTGGCATTTCCTCCCACAAACACCCTCTTTTTATTTATTTTAAAAAATGTTTGGAGAGATGGGTCTCACTGTGTTGCCCAGACTGGTCTCGAACTCCTGACCTCAAGCAATCCTCCTATCTAGGCCTCCCAAAGTGCTGGGATGATAGGCATGAGCCACCATGCTGGGCCCATAAGCACCTCCACACTGACAGTTTGTAGTGGAATGAAAGCATACTAATGTAGTTGACAATACATATTGACAGTCAATGCAGTACAATGAACATGTACCAGTGGCTTGCTCAGTTCCTCCTTTGTCATAAAGAAGAAGGGTCATCTCACCACCTACTTGGCCTGGTAATCACATTAAAAATGGTACTGCATCTAGAATGTTGTAGATTTTGATCTTATAACACAACCCCAAATAAGGGTGTATCTTCCTTCAGAGTAGCTGCATTCCAAGCAACTGGTCATCCAGTGCCAACTAGTGGAATCAAAGTAGTGCTAGTGTATCTGCTGGCACTCAAACTAAATGCACCTGGATTCCTATGCACACCCTTCATGGCACCCAGACACTGAACAGGGGCAGTTTACACTGCCAGAGAGGATCCTACTGCCATGCCTAGTGGAAGGGAGCTGTGGCTCTGGGTGTGAGAAGGGAGAATCTACTTGGAGCTGTGGAGTGAAGGCTGTAGGCTGCAGTGCCTGTCATCTTACTTTACAGGAGAAAAGATACTGCTTTTCAAATAGCCCATAGGTGTAGAGTAAGCAGCAACTAGTGTGAGGCCAGTGGGAAAAACACTGATTTATTTTTCTTTGTGAATTTTTTGTGGGTGTGATGTAGGGTCTGGATAACATTGCTTAATGGCCTTTTTGATGTTGTTTGAGATGGAGTCTCGCTTTGTCATCCAGGCTGGAGTGCAGTGGCGTGATCTTGGCTCACTGCAACCTCCGCCTCCTGGGTTCAGGTGATTCTCCTGCCTCAGCCTCCCGAGTAGTTGGGATTACAGGTGCCCACCACCACACCCGGCTAATTTTTGTATTTTTAATAGAGACATAGTTTCGCCATGTTGGCCAGGCTGGTCTTGAACTCCTGAACTCAGGCAATTCACCCACGTTGGCCTCCCAAAGTGCTGAGATTACAGGCATGAGCTACTGTGCTCATGCTTCATGGCTTTTAGTGAATTGTTTGAAATTCACTTTTTAGGCCACCTATAACAGTATTTCTCATGGGTATGCATGAAATGTGTCTTGAAAGTCAGACATTCCTGCATTTTGAGTCAGTGTTCTTCTTTGGCGTGCAGCTGCATTCCATCCTCGGAAGCTCCCAGCACTTCAGGGCTTTGTCAGGCTGTGCTGCAGAATCCCACGCTGACAGCTGGGTGCCTGACCCGCTGATGTGTTCGGGTTTTTATTAAAGAATGGCATTAGGAGGACTATAGAAATGGATGATCTATAAATGTTAAAAGAGAAATGAAGAATTTAATTCACCCCACTGTGCTCTTCTAAGGTCTTTTATCCATCTGCTTGCAGCTAAAACTGACAAAGCCTTCAAGGCTTTTCTGGATGCCCGGAACCCCACCAAACAGCATTCTTCCACGCTGGAGTCCTATCTCATCAAGCCGGTTCAGAGAGTGCTCAAGTACCCGCTGCTGCTCAAGGAGCTGGTGTCCCTGACGGACCAGGAGAGCGAAGAGCACTACCACCTGACGGGTAAGGTGGCCACACCTCCGGGCGAGGGCCTGCAAAGGGCGGCGAGAGGCTGCCAGCCATGCCCTGGGCTTACCAGCTCACCTCTTCCCTGCTAGCATGTCCTGCGTCACTTTTCAGTTCTGCGATGTTTACTCTTAGGTTGACTGTGAATATGTGAACAGAGCTAGGTATATGGTTGCTCCTTTAGAGCCTACAAAATACTTTGGTAAAAATGATCTCATCCGGGTAGCCCCATACTCCTCCTATACAGGGACGGTTAAGTCTTCACTTTTAAAAGAATTATCTCAGGTCATGTGGCTGTGAAGCAGGGCTGCTGGAACTGAAAATCAGGCCTGTTTTCCTACCACTTGGTGAAGTTTTTGGTGTTTGCCGGCCGAACTGCTGGTCGGATTTGTTGGGTGAGGCTCCACCTTGTGGAGATATCTGAGCAGAGCGCGGCTCCAAAATCAAACTTCCAATGATGGGTTACGCTTTCAAGTCGCCGCTGCTGTGTTATTGCTTGAACCTCTGAAATGACTGGCCTGCCTGAGACACAATTTGTCAAAAACACAAAGCCTTGCAGTCTGATGGTAAATACAGGATCCTTATAGAGGGCTTTATTTGGATTGGAGATAGTGACCTGTTCATATATTGAAATTAGGAGGTCCGGTTAAACCATAGGTGATAGAATTTCTGGGGAGAGAAAGAGACTTGTTAACATGTTAGTATTACTGAATAATAAATACTGAGAAGAGTATAAATTAAACTGGCTCTTCTTCCATGACAAGCATACTTTGGTATCAAAATCAACAAAGGGAAAGCATTTTTACATGACAGTTAAATTCTATAAGTAAATAATACAAATTATATTCAGCATTCATATTGTATAAAACTTCATTTTGCATTAAGATGATCTTCAGAAGTGTTTGATTTAAAAAATTCCTTCCAGGCCAGGTGCAGTGGCTCATGCCTGTAATCCTAGCACTTTAGGAGGCCGAGGTGGGCGATCACCTGAGGTCAGGAGTTCGAGACCAGCCTGACCAACAAGGAGAAACCCCTATCTCTACTGAAAATATAAAATTAGCCAGGCATGGTGCTACATGCCAGTAATTTCAGCTACTCGGGAGGCTGAGGAAGGAGAATCACTTGAACCCAGGAGGCGGGAGGTTGTGGTGAGCAGAGATTGTTCCATTGCACTCCAGCCTGGACAACAGGAGTGAAACTGTCTCAAAAAAAACAAAACAAAAACTTCCCTCCAGATACAATTAAAATACTGAATTGGGAGAAAAAATGTTTGAAGAATATTGAATTTGTAAGTGACCTAAAATTTTGCTTTTATAAAATAATTTGTCCCTCATATTCCCTCATGGAAAGTTAGGAACATATACCACATATAAATGCAAACAATTGTTCAGTCAGTCATGTGCAGGGGTATTTTTATGTTCTATTTACACTTGATCCTGGTTCCCAGAAGGGGAAGCCAAACTTGAGAGCCAGTGCCCTAAGCCCACTCAGTCTTGGGTTTGAAGCCTGGCCTAATTCTTGTGTTTGCCTCTCTGGAACTCCGGCAGAATATCCTGCACTCACTTTTCTCATCTGTAAAATGGGACTGATTCGTCTTTTTTTGAGACAGAGTCTTGCCCTGTCGCCAGCCTGGAGTGTGATGGAGCAATCTTAGATCACTGCAACCTCCACCTCCTGGGTGCTAGCAATTCTCCTGCCTCAGCCTCCTGAGTAGCTGGGACTACAGGAGTGTGCCACCACACCCAGCCAATTTTTACATTTTTAGTAGAGATGGGGTTTCACCATGTTGGTCAGGATGGTCTCGATCTCTTGACCTCGTGATCCACCTGCCTTGGCCTCCCAAAGTGCTGGGATTACAGGTGTAAGCCACTGTGCCTGCCCTGATTAGTTTTTGAGTTATCGTGGAGACTAAATGAGATGATTCACAGAAATCACCTGTCGTGATCCTTGCCAAGTAGAAGGGGCTCCATAACTGATACTATGCCTCATTTCCAAGAGAATTTGAGGTAGGAGGTAATTTTGCTGTTCTTCATTCTAATGGCTGGATTACAGTGTGACTTAATCTGAATGCCATGCTCCAGCTAGTAGGTACTGGTCTGGCATCCTGACTTGAGTCTTGACTCCTTTCATTATTACTATTGGATCTAAAACAGAACAGTTATAAAAAGGATTTCATATCTTACAGAAGCACTAAAGGCAATGGAGAAAGTAGCGAGCCACATTAACGAGATGCAGAAGATCTATGAGGATTATGGAACCGTGTTTGACCAGCTAGTAGCCGAGCAGAGCGGGACAGAGAAGGAGGTCCGTGAGACGCCTGTACTCTGGGAGCCTAATGCATATAGCTGTGGGGTCTGTGGTGACCTTCCAGATAGGCTGTCCTGTTATGGAGTATCTCCCCCAGGAAAATCCTAAGATTTTCTTGATAACAATGTGTCTAATGAACTATACAATTTACCTATAGACATATCATAAAATTCATTACATTGGTTTAAAATATGACCTTATGTTACGTTAAAATTGGCTAGAACATCCATGGAGCGTGAGCTGGCAGAGGGCAGGGTGGAGAAAGGAAGTGGGAACTGGCATGTAGAGTCTGGGGCTTTTCCTTTATTTTGCTTTTTTAAAAAACATATTGTTGGTTACCTGCTTACTTATAAAACTAGTCCAAGCAGGATTTGACATTTTCTGTATTTTTCCTTTTTATCTGATTGCTTAGTTTAGAATCTTGTGCTTCTAAAGCCTGCATGCAGGAAGTAGCATAGTTTAGGAAGAAAATGGCAGGAACGGGAAAGAGCTGGAGATCAGTCTTTCACTCTGGCCAGTTTCAGTGCTGGTGCTCTTTTATCAGCAGCCGGAATGGAGCTCAGAGGTGGTGTATGTACTAGATCCCAGGGGAAAGCTTTCAAAGGCACTCGAGAAGAACCACAGACACTGGTAGAGTTAATCTTATGGAAATTGAGTTGGTCACAAAGCATGTCTCACCTACATGTGTGTGCACTGGAGCAAAATGCCTTCACCTTTATGTTATCACCTTGGTGCCTGGCTCATGTTTTCAAAACCCCTACTACTATTTAAGGCCCCATGTTTACAGGGATCATAAAAATTAAACCAGCCATGCTTGCATTTTTGCAATGACTGTGTGTACATCACTATCTAACATGAGACGGTCTAGTCTGGGATTTCCACGTCTTCCTTACCTCCTGTTTTTACAATCTAGGTAACAGAACTTTCAATGGGAGAGCTTCTGATGCACTCCACGGTTTCCTGGTTGAATCCATTTCTGTCTCTGGGAAAAGCCAGAAAGGACCTTGAACTCACATTATTTGGTTAGTATTCCATTTAGAAGAATGAAGACTGAAAAGAGGCTGGGAGTAATGAAGAATTTCACAAGCCGCACCAGTCCAGCTCACTCTCGAGTTCCAGGAGTCAGAGAATTGCTGTAATGGTTGGGGATTTAACAGGGCCAGCCTCCAACTATTTAAAGCTCTGCATTGTGCTGCATCCTCATTATCTTGTTCTCCCTTACAGGAACAGATTCCTCAGGCTAGTTTGAAATTTGCTATTTTTTTTTTTTTTTGAGATGGAGTTTTATTCTTGTTGCCCAGGCTGCAGTGCAATGGTACGATCTCTGTTCACTGGAACCTGCACCTCCTGGGTTCAAGCAATTCTCTTGCCTAAGCCTCCCAAGTAGCTGGAATAGGCACCTGCCACCAGGCCCAGCTATAATTTTTGTATTTTTAGTAGAGAAGGGGTTTCACCATGTTGGTCAGGCTGGTCTTGAACTCCTGACTTCAGTGATCCACCTGCCTTGGCCTCCCAAAGTGCTGGGATTACAGGTGTGAGCCATCGTGCCCGGCCAGAAACCTGCTATCTTAATAGTCTGCTGCATTTCAAGATGTTTTAATCTTGAGACCTGGGAGAGCAAGTGACAGTGTATTGTCACTGAGATGAACACAATGCCCTTAGCCTTCGATAAAACAAAGAGTTTAAAACCAAGATCTCCTTCCAATAGTAGCTTTTAAATAAGCAGGTACTTCTGCATAGTTCAAATATGAGTGAATGGGAAGTACCATTTATCCACTCGTGTCGGTAAAGTCTTAGAGACGCATACATTTGAAGAGCGTTATTCTGTTAAGACATTCAATTCTAGTTTAACCTTGGAAGAGTTTGCATCAAATAATGACTTTCTTTCTCTTTTCCTTTCTTTAGTTTTTAAGAGAGCCGTCATATTGGTTTATAAAGAAAACTGCAAACTGAAAAAGAAACTGGTAAGGCAAAAATCCATTTTAATTTAAGCTCCCTTTTCATGGCAGTATCTTCCTATTAACGTTGAACTGAAAAGCCCACTGAGCACCAAGGCCACACTGACTGATACTGCTTACTCCGGGTAACTCACCCTACCACATACTGAGGGTGTTTCTGAGCCTCCCTGTGAAAGATGTCTGTTTTTAAAGATGTATGGCTGGGCATGGTGGCTCATGTCTGTAATCCCAGTACTTTGGGAGACTGAGGCTTGTGCCCAGGAGTTGCTGAGTCCAAGGCTGGTGGATCACGAGGTCAAGAGATCGAGACCAGCCTGGCCAACATGGTGAAACCCCGCCTCTACATAACATACAAAAAGTAGCTGGGTGCAATGGTACGATGCTGTGGTGCAATGGTACGATGTATGTTATGTACGCCTCTACATAACATACAAAAAGTAGCTGGGTGTGGTAGCATGTGCCTATAGTTCCAGCTACTCGGGAGGCTGAGGCAGGAGGACTGATTGAGCACAGGAGGCGGAAGCTGCAGTGAGCCTTGATCATGACACTGCATTCCAGCCTGTGCGACAGTGTGAGACCCTGTCAATAAATAAGTAAATAGACAAATACTCATGTGGAGGCCTACACAGAACACCAGCTTTTATATTCCTGAAAGTGGCCCATGTTTGTTCCATACACATAGTCTGAAAGTTTGGTTTATTTTCAAATGCCTTTTACCTTGACTCAAAACGAATACAAGATTAGCTGTGGATACCATATACCATCGGTTTACCATGTAGAGGTAGTGTGAGGGCATGCAGTCTTGGCTGCTGCTCTTGCTTTGAGACCTGTAACTGCTTCTGAACCACAACTCGGCCTCCCCGCCTTCCCCATCATGTGAGGTCTTTGAGAACTGGGTGCGTAGCTGGTTGACTTGCATGCCCTCAACGCTTACATGGCTGCTTGCAGACTTGCCCGCAGGGAGAACACAGCCTCGCCTTCCCTGTGCACACGCCCTCCCCAAGCCACAGCTTCCCTAACACTTTTCTTGGTGGGCCTTCACGTTACAGCCCTCGAATTCCCGGCCTGCGCACAGTTCTGCCGACTTGGACCCATTTAAATTCCGCTGGTTGATCCCCGTCTCCGCGCTTCAAGTCAGACTGGGGAATCCAGCAGGTAAATGTTTCATACAATCCGATGCCAGATAAAGCATTTTAGTAGACTTAACTGTGGAATGAAAAATAAGAAAGGACCTTGGGGATCATTTTTGGTGCCTTTTGTTTTATAGACATGGAAAATGCAGACAAGAGAGGTTGTTTTGATGTTCCTTTGCAGACTTCTGGGAGAAACTGAATGCTGGTGGATAGCTTTTTCTTTGCCAAATGCCTTTCTCCATTGTTTCCTTATTTTCCCTAACAATAGTTTTCAACATTTTCCTTTCTGCCTGATATCCTTGATACCCTAAAATGTGTTAGAAAAACAAAGATCCACAAATTTATGTTTTTACAAATTTCAGATATTGTAAATTACCAGAAATTTGTAAAAACAAATTTGGGGATCTTTGTTTTTCTAACACATTTGAAAATTCCGTAAGGTTAGGTAGTGATATAAAAAGAAAAAAAATCTTTGACTCTGGAAAATGTACAGAGATCCTCCCAGAGTAACCCTGTTTTGGTGACAGGCCTCTGGTGACAGAAAAGGCCAGCCGGCTGAGTCATGCAGTGACCTGATGGGCTTCTGTGTAGCTTTTGTCAGAAGTGCTTATGTTTTCTAGAACAGACCTCATTTGGGGCTGGCCTCTTTTACCTCAAGTACCCCAGCTCCTGTTCCTTCCAAGGAAAGGAACTACAAAGGGGGATGAAAAACGGGATCCACCAAATCTCTTCCCCAGAGAGGGGCTCCAGAGGTAGGAAGAAGGCAGTTCAGATGGAGGCAAGTCTGCAGCAGGAAATGTGAAAAGTAACCAAAAGGCACAGGCCTTGTAACTGTGAAAATCATACATAGAACGAGCCACAGAAGAAAATAAGCCAGGACTGGGAATATTAGACTCATGACTCATAAGTCATGAGATTTAAACTTTACAGTATTCTTAACTACAGCAGTTTGGGCAAAGTTGTAGACTCGTGTTTCCATTTCCTTTTACACAGGGACAGAAAATAATTCCATATGGGAATTGATCCATACGAAGTCAGAAATAGAAGGACGGCCAGAAACCATCTTTCAGTTGTGTTGCAGGTATTACTAACTTCTGAAGATTAAAACCAACAGAAATAACATAGACTTATGTCTCTTAAAGAAGGGAGTTTTAGTGCCCTCCTGAATTTTGATGACATCTGGGTCATACTCCCTGCCCTCCAAAAAAGGCAACCAAGGCTGCTAGTAGAAGAATACGTTGATTAAATAAATATCAAAACCTTCCGAGTGATCAATTCTCACTTCCTTTTGTACGGAAGGCCAAATGGCACAGCTGTTGGGTGGCTGGCTGGTGGCCTGGCCCAGCAGGTGCAAGGCACAGGAACACAGGCAGGCGTGGAATGGGAGCACAATGAACACTCTGGACACTTACGCTGTTTTCTCTCTCCCTTACCCAGCGACAGTGAAAGCAAAACCAACATTGTTAAGGTGATTCGTTCTATTCTGAGGGAAAACTTCAGGCGTCACATAAAGTGTGAATTACCACTGGAGAAAACATGTAAGGATCGCCTGGTACCTCTTAAGAACCGAGTTCCTGTTTCGGCCAAATTAGGTGAGAATTTTGCTACCCTTGTGTTTATTCAAGAAAACATGAGCTTCTAAAAAGGATATATGCTCTTATAATACAGCTGTGGGTTATCACTTTATGTCATGGGAGTACCTTTATCTACTTTTAAGAGACTTAAACATGTCTTTTGCTCCAAGACATTCTTTTGTAAAATACAGCCACCCCCAACCCCAAATCCCTTCTCTTCCTACCGGCTGACATAGTCCAAATGTATGATCTTGTTTCTTCCACTAAGATGTGCATGAGCCCAGGGGCTTTGTTTTCCTCACTGCTGTATTCCCAGTGCTCAGAGCAGTCTCAGGCATCCTGAAGGTCAATGCTGAATGAAGATCAAGAAACCTTACACGGATGGTCTCCACCTTCTGATGGTTCAACTTACAATTATTCGACTTTACCATGGTGTGAAAGTGACACACTTTCAGTAGAAACCATACTTTCAGTACCCATACAACCATTCTGTTTTTCACTTCTGGTGCAACATTCACAACATTTAATTATAAAACAGGCCTTGTGCTAGATGACTCTGCCCAACCATAGGCTAACGTAAGTGTTCTGAGCATACTGAAGGCAGGCTAGATGCCTGACCATGATGGTCAGTAGTATATTAAATGCATCTGACTTTTAGTATTATCAACTTAACAATGGGTTGATTGGAACGTAATGCCATCTAAGTTAAGGGGCATCTTGTATTCATTCTTAATCGATAAGGCACCAAGTAAGCATTCCAAGTAATGTTGTTCTGCTTGTTTCTAAAATTTCAGCTTTTCAGAACCTTAGAAAACGTGAAACATCTTTTTCTTTTTAAATCACAGTGTGACCTCTTCAGATTTACCACATATTTACTATTTTCTCCATTGTCAAAGTAAACTCGCCATCAAAATAATATGCTGTTACTATTTGTAGAAATACCCAAACTGAGAACTCCTATCTTTCTTTCAATCCAAGAGAAACACACACACACACACCCCTGTAACATCAAATTTCAGAAGGTTGGTTTGAAATTCCAGGAGAGACAGTTCTCATGAGAGATAAAGAGCATTTTCTAGGCTGGGCATGGTGGCTCATGCCTGTAATCCCAGCACTTTCAGAGGCCAAGGCAGGTAGACCCCTTGAGCTCTTGAGAACAGGAGTTTGAGACCAACCTGGGCAACATGGCAAAACCCCATCTCTACAAAAAAAAAAGTATAAAACTTAGCCAGGTGTGGTCATGTGCATCTGTAGTCCCAACTACTCAGGAGGCAGAGGTGGGAGGATCACTTGAGCCCAGGAGGCGAAGGTTGCAGTGAGCACAGATCACACAACTGCACTCCACCCAGGCTGTTTTTAGTAACTGCATTTTTGCCTAAATACCAGGATAGCTGCTAACTGAAGTCATATCATAAAATAAAATCTTAATTAAGATGTTAAAAGTTGGCTGGGTGCAGTGGCTTATACCTATAATCCCACCACTTTGGGAGGCTGAGGTGGTTAGGAGATTGAGACCATCCTGGTCAACATGGTGAAACCATGTCTCTACTAAAATACAAAAAATTAGCCGGGTATGGTGGTGCATGCCTGTAGTCCCAGCTATGTGGGAGGCTGAGGCAGGGGAAATGCTTGAACCCCAGAGGTGGCGATTGCAGTGAGCCGAGATCACCTAACTGCACTCCAGCTTGGCAACAGAGCGAGACTGTCTCAGAAACAAACGAACAAAAAAGATGTTAAATCTTACACAAGCTTTGAGGCAAACATTACACATTGTGTAACCTGTTTCTATATCACAGCAAAATGTGTTTTTCTCACTGCAGCTTCATCCAGGTCTTTAAAAGTCCTGAAGAATTCCTCCAGCAGTGAGTGGACAGGTGAGACTGGCAAGGGAACCTTGCTGGACTCTGACGAGGGCAGCTTGAGCAGCGGCACCCAGAGCAGCGGCTGCCCCACAGCTGAGAGCAGACAGGACTCCAAGAGCACCTCTCCTGGGAAATACCCACATCCCGGCTTGGCAGATTTTGCAGACAACCTCATCAAAGAGAGTGACATCCTGAGCGATGAAGATGATGACTACCATCAGACCCTGAAGCGGGGCAGCCCTACTAAAGACATCGAAATTCAGTTCCAGAGACTGAGAATTTCTGAGGACCCAGACGTTCACCCTGAGGCAGAGCAGCAGCCCGGCCTGGAGTCGGGCGAGGGCCAGAAAGGAGGAGAGCAGCCCAAACTGGTCCGAGGGCACTTCTGCCCCATCAAACGAAAAGCCAACAGCACCAAGAGGGACAGAGGGTCTTTGCTCAAGGCACAGATACGTCACCAGTCCCTTGACAGTCAATCTGAAAATGCCACCATCGATCTAAATTCTGTTCTAGAGCGAGAATTCAGTGTCCAGAGTTTGACATCTGTTGTCAGTGAGGAGTGTTTTTATGAAACAGAGAGCCACGGAAAATCATAGTATGATTGAATCCAGATATGGGTTAAATTCCTCATTTTACTTTTAAACTGGTGGTAAAGTGGAAATTGCAACAACAACAAAAAAACAATTACTGGGTTTTGTGCAGCATACATTTTCCCACAAAATAGTTGTAAAGATTTAAGTTATTTTAATTTATTGTGGATCAGAAACGTAGATGAAACTGGTCAGAATCTGTAAATTACTTAGTTTATATCCCTTTTGAGCAGGTATCAAATGATTTAGAATCCTTAAAATTGCATTCTACTTTAAGTTATGTGGAAAAAGTAAGGTTGGGGAAGTTGTGATTAATAGCTTTTAAAGGGTCATTTTTTTTTAAATCCTCTGGGCATTTTCTTTCAGCTGTTAGTTTTTTGCTTTATTTAAAGCATATTTATTTTAATGTGGTTTAGGGGCAAAATGTGCAGATACTTCATTTTTGTAAGATTGTAATAGATGTTGTTTATACTAAACATGTCATATCTATGCAGTATATATTAAAAGAAAGCTTGTACTATACCTTATTTGATGATATTTATTTTCTCTGCCAAGCTGTACAGTAAAAGGAAAATAAGTCACCTCTGGTCACTGGCATTTTTATTGTCATTCTGTAAAGACAAAAGAGTACCCACATAAGAAGCTCCATGTAGTGAAAATCGACATCCTGTAGGCTGCTCACCCCCAGGCAGTGGCTAGAGTCTGTGACTCTCCATGTCTTCTTGTTCTTTCTTTTCGCTTTTTCTTTGCTTGAGTTCTTCTCTGAAATTATATGCAAAGAGGTGTGGGTCTTCATCACACATTCTTCTGTATACATCACAGAGGCTCTTAAATTGTGGGATGGAGAGCTGGCGGGGCCGAAGCGTGGGGTCCACGTCTGCCAGCTCTAACAGCCTGCCCGTGCTCTCCAAGCGCTGCGCTTCAGGGAATAACATTCTGAGGGGAGGAGGGAAAAATGAGAATTTTACATAATTCTGCAAATCATGACACTTTTTAATCCTCATTGGAAAACAGCACAGTTGAGCCTCTGGGATAGCACCAGGTAACGGGCAGTGCTGCCTCTGAAGCAGCTCAAACCCGATGTGCAAGGCATCCGCACAATGGGAAAATATTCCCCAAAGCTCAATCAGTACATGTATTTTTAAGGTAAGTTGAAAGTAACATCTGCAATATAAGTTTGATTTCCCTCATGTTTTGATGTGAAAGTTGTATTATTTCTTGTGTGACAAATCTCTAGTTTTGAGTCTCTAGAATCTGAACTTACCAGCCTTTGGAACTCTTCATGCTAAAAGAGTTACTTGTTTTGCTAAAAGTCTGAAAACAGCTTATATGAAAATATAAATAAGTATTCCACTTATTTTTCAAGAATCTTTGAGTATATATTTTACATTTCATCTATGCAAATTGAACCACTGTTCTAAAATGACTAGCAGAACTCCTTGAAATGCTGCCGAGTGAGGCCTGGATTGCATTTTCTTTCTTTCAAGTCTCAGGGCTCTTACAGAGCTCATCCCACAGGGCTTGGATGGTGTCCTGGGCGGGGGAGACTGCATGTTTCTTACAGGCTGATGGTCCTCTCAACAATGAATTGCATGTCCTCCACACTTTCAGGGTGAGGTGACAGATCTTTGAGTTCAGTTTCATGGCAAAGAGGGCCTGATTATGGTCTCTTAACACCTGAAGAACACCAACAGGTCTGTTGCCCCAGATGGCACAGTATCTGGCCCATGTCTGTCCTGAGGACTGTGTATCTGAAATGAATGGGGCCCTTCACTTAGCTAGGGGGTTGCCTCGGAAACACTAGTGCCAGCTCGAGGCTCAGACCAATTCCAGGATTTCCAAAAGTACAAAAAGGACATAGTTTTTGTGCTCCCCCTCCCCCATGAATCAGGACTACTGGGTACAGCTGTGTGGGTTCTGCTCTGCATGTGAGCCGAAATCCAGCTTCTGTTTCACTCGCCAGCAGTGTACCGCAGCTGGGGGCTGCAGCCAGAGAGGTGTCTTTGTGCTAATTAGCACCAAAATGGCTGGCCAGTGGCATCTCTGTCACCAGCTCTGCACCTTAAGTCTCTGGTAAAGAAGCAGGAACTGTCCGGTAAGGTGGGAATCTGGCTTAATTAGAGGCAACAAGTGGCAGGCTGAGGCTCTAACCTCTGCCATCTGGCATCCTCAGGAACGGGCTTTGTGGACTGCAGCGCTCTTAGGAGCTGATGCCCAGCTGGCCCCTGAAATAATCTGCTGTCATTTCATGTGCTAAAGGGACATTCTGGACCCTGCGAAGGAGAGAATTAAAATGAAGCCACGTGAAGAGGTTTTAGAAAATGAGAAATATGTGGCTCTCAGGCTGAGCCCCTTTGAACAGCTGAATATGGATAGACTATCGTAGATGGAAATCTTTTACAAATACACACTTTCCTGCCTTCTTAAGCAGATTATCACTGGGCCTAACTAAACAGCTTCTTGGCTCTTCCTGGATCTGTACAATGGCTGTGGTTCTTCAGAGCCCATAGAGGTGGGTGACCTTTATTTAGACCACTGTGCTCCGTTGGGTTTCCCCTGTGGCTCCTGTGAGCCTCTCGGGAGCAGCAGCTTTCAGTAAGATAGAGACGTGCTTGTGTGAGGACTTTGTGATATGATTTTGGCTGTTCAGAAATTGTCTGTGCTTCCGAGTTCTCAAGTGTATCCTTAAAGAAGAGATGGGGCAACTTGGTAGAAAGCAAGCATTTTAAGACCCATTATTATCTGTCCGAGTCCTCACTGGGAAACCACGAGCTCCCCGGCACAAAGCCAACGTGAGCTGTGCAGTCACCAGTTCCAAGATGTGCTTACGGAAAAGCCACCCTGTGAGAGCCACCTGAGGTCTAGCAAGTCTTTGCTCTCTCCTCAGTGCCAGTGAAGTCTTGTCCGTCACAGGACTGAAATAAGTGTAATACTCATAGGGAGCTTTAAGAATTGAGCAAACAAGGTTCCTGCTCTTAAAAAGTACCTGAGGATTTTATAAAGACTGTGACTGAAGAGAAGAAAAGGCATTCTTACCCAAGCCCTCGATGGCAGTATTTCCTTCGGAACTGAAATACATTCTGGACAACTTTTTCCACCAGCTTGAATGGCTGCTCTATCTTGGGGTGTATCAAGGGAGTGAAGTGCACCACACCCACGTCTACCTGTGTTGTAAGCAAACATCATTTTGTGGCATGATATGTGGCACAGCGTGATCAATCAACTCATCCTTGTAAAACAGGAGGGGCTGTCAACACACAGTTTTCATCAACAGACCTTTCCATGTGCTTCAGTTTCATCTCTAGGCATGGATAATGGCGCATTCTGGATTTGCAAATGACATGGAGAAATCAGTTGGCTGCACCTGTTCTGTAATGACATCCACCAGACCTGTGCTTGATGGTCACTTAATTTTAAAATGCAGTTTTATAATGGCTTCAAAGTCAATCCAAATCATGAAAGTCAGTCAGCAGATAATAGGTGGCAGCAGGCTTAGTTAGCTTTTGAATGAGTAAAAAAAATAAGCTGCAGCAGCAGCTTCAAGACACAGAGAGATGGCAGACAGGCCCCCAGGGACCACTCTGTGCTAAACTTCCCAGATAGAGACACCACTTATTTTCAGTAGACACTGATTAATCAGCTGGACTGAATTCATGAGTGCAGTCTGAAAAACCATATAACTTTCTGGTAGCAACTTTAAATACCCCAAAAGGCACAGGCAGGACTGAAATTGAAAACGGGAACCACCCAAAAATGTCACTGTTTGATAGTGTTTAAGCTACTGCCAGCTGTGGAGATTCTTTAATTGTCAAAAGATAAAACTTTTCAAGCATATCTGATAAGAGATTTATACCCTGAATTGTTCCAAAAATGGACTCATGGTGATTCACAAGGACACATTCAAATCCCAAAGGAAAAACACTTAAAAGACAGAGAGAAATAGAGTCAAAACAGTACACGCACAAAAATGCTGATGGAGACCACGGTCTAGGAAATGGGAAGTCTCGTCATAATTGACAAAAGCCTCAGTCGCCAGGAATTGTTAAACTTGTTAATGAGGATCTCATACAGACTCAACAAAGGCAAAGAAAGTATGGCAATTTCGGAGGTGTGGACCGCACAACTGCTTTGCAAAAGGGACTCTACTGTTTAAATCCCATAGAGGTTGTCATTTTCTCTTAAGAGGACTTGCTTCTAAAGATCCTTGTGGTTGGCTGGGTGCAGTGGCTCATGCCTGTAATCCTAGCACTTTGGGAGGCCAAGGTGGGTGGATTGCCTGAGCTCAGGAGTTCGAGACCAGCCTAGGCAACATGGCAAAACCCCATCTTGTTTATATTTAAAAAAAAAAAAAAAAAAGATCCTTGTGGCCACAATTCCTTCAAAAGATGAAGATGGGAGAGTGGCTTTTCTGGTTGTCTTCTTTTAGGGCAGAAGGAAAACAACTGCATATGATGTGAGACTTTATGGACAAGAAAATGAAAATAAAAATAAAAGCTGTGCTCAGCCTCAGGCAGTCTGACGCGCTGTGGGAGGAGCCTGTCGTGCCTGAGCTGTGTCATCAAGGCCCAGACCCCCCAGACCTTGTACCTCTCTATTTAAACGATCAATGAGCCTGTCCCCAAAGGTTTCAGGTCAGCTACAGCTGCGCCTACTGGATAGAACGGGAAATAGGCTTTGGTGGTAAGGGGCGGTGTGGGCTGGCGCATGCTGAGAATGTGCCAAGCAGTCTTTCCACACTCCAAATGCCCGCCCCCCACATCCATCAGCCTTCAGACTGATGTGAAGATCCTATGGTGGAACAGTAGTTATAAACAGTGACTTAAATAAGATGTCAAACACTCTTAATAAATTTTATAAGTTTTTCAAATTGTGTGCTATATGTTGTATCTATTTCCTCAAGTTTAGTAACAGCTATTTTCTTCTACGGGACTTCCTGAGACCTTAACAAAACGCACCATGGACAGTGTCCAGTTTGGAGAGGTCTGTGGTCAGTCATAGAGGAAAGAGGGACTGAAGATGACGCGGGAGTGTGAAGTGGAGGCAGCGTTTAGGGGGCGGGAGGACTGCTGCAGGGAGAGGAGAGAGGTGGTTTCAGCTCAGGGCAGTTCTGGGGAAGGAAAAAGAACTGATTTATGAATGGTTGAGCAGAGACAGCGGCCCAAGACACACTCCAGTGACTTCAGATGTCAGGTTCCTTTCCACCAAGGCTGAACTAGCCCACCTACCTTGCCGTCTCCTAATTTGAACAGAGAAATGGCCCCAACTGTCAGGCAGGTGTCTGACCACTCTCTAGAGCTCGCCAGCCTTCTCGCCCTGGACTCTCCCTTCTCCTCTCACCCCGAGCTCCCTGGTGCCCTCGTCCCTGCCTCCCATTCTCCAGGACTCATCTCCTGTAACCCTTCAACTCCAGTTCCCCAAGTGACACAGCCAATTCCAGCAATTCTTCCTAGCAGCCTGCTAGTCTCCACAGAAAACACTCTTAGCAAAATCTGAGATGAAATCTCATCCCCGCCTAGGCCTAAAGTCATGAAATATTATCAAAACTCTACATAATGTTTAAATACTATTAAGACTAAAAACACAAATACAGAGATAGATGCACTGTCCTTGTAGTATTGAAACTGCCACTTCCAGCTTCCTTAGATTTTAAATTTTGGTCTCATCTTTATTTGCCTGATTTCATTCCTTTGAGAATAGTTGGTATTTGCCAATATAGGAAATGTCTTTTACTTAATTTAAATAAAGTTTTAAAACCCTGAACAAATACAGCAGTACCCCATGTAAACTGTAGCAGTAGACTTCTAAAGTTTGAATAGAATTGCAATACCCTGTTAAGTTGGCTTACATTATGTCACTACTGAAAGAGATCACCCCTCAGAAATGCTGCTACTATCTGGTGAAGGATTCTGTAATACTCAGTGTCAACAAAGCTCTTCCAGTTATGTCTCCTGCTTACGGGACAGTGAGGACCTCTCCTGAACCCCTTCCCCTCCCTTTCCCCCAAAGGTACCTTTCAGAATTACTCTGAATGATGGACCCCATTTTCTCTAGAACCACAGGAAAGCTGCTTGGTAACTACGGTAACGAACAAAAAAATGCTTTTTACTTATATTTGAATGCTTCTTTAAAATTACAACTATTATTTTTTCTTCCTTGAGTTTTAAGTCTATTAATGGGTTTGATTACAAAAAAGAAATCAGTACAAAGGCATTAGAAGTACTTGAAATATTCTAGTTTAATGCTGCCAGCCCTTTTCTAAACTCAGTCTATCAATATACCAAAATGACCTATTAAAATTTCAAATGAAAGGATTTAAAATGAATTTAAATATTTGCCTTTCTAACCCTATATGTCAATGCTGTAACAAGCCAAGCCTGTTTCTCAGTGTTAGCAGCCTTGGCCATAACAGGCCTGAAGCAGATGTCCTGGTTTCCAGGCCAGGGTATCTAGGACAAGACTAGCTATCAGCTCAGAGCAGCACTTGGAACTCACAAGGGACCTCGGCTAAGGAGATATTAAACCTTAAATCTTAGATATTAGATATTACAACTGAGAATTGCAATCAATATGATATACGGAGGACACTGAAGACTGTACAACTCCGTTCCTGATGATTATCATGTGCCAGAAAACGAAGTCACGACCACATGCACAGACACAGAAACAATACTGGCCACTGTCTACGAAAGGGTCTTCATTCAACACTTCTATGGTGTTCAAGACCATTAGAGGACAAGACAGTGGAGGGGAAAAGTGATGAGGAAGTTACTATTGGATCAACAAAGAGCCG
This sequence comes from Cheracebus regulus, assembly GCA_963574635.1. Taxonomy (NCBI): domain Eukaryota; kingdom Metazoa; phylum Chordata; class Mammalia; order Primates; family Pitheciidae; genus Cheracebus; species Cheracebus regulus. The sequence continues at coordinate 24,216 of CAUYQU010020562.1, read as the reverse complement.
TGACTTGGAGACAACGGAAAGGCTAGTGAAAAGGAGTGCAGGGAATAATCAGTAAGACTTTAAAGAACAACATATAAGAAGGATTCAAAGCTCAAAGTGGGACGATCATGGACAGACCTGAGTGTGGGGAACAGGAAGCATATGGCATATTGCAGGCTACAGGCACCAAAGGATGGAACACAGGAGGACAGGGGCTTGGGAGAGTCACTTTAGGGTTGGGTAAACAACAGAGCAAGACGAGTGTCCCGGATGCTTGGTTTCCCCACCCACCAGTGTCTGCTTACTCAAGTCCCTCCACCAAGCTAGTGACAGTCCACTTTAGAACATCACAGGCCTCCAGGTTACAACTTTCCCAGTAAGGATAATCCCAGGTAGAGGCAGCAAGTCACTGATGCCTATGATAAGATAATGATGCATGTCACAGAAAAACAAAATACTGACAAGTGTGAATGTAGATCATATTTCCTAGAATTGGTTTACTCTACCTGTGATCCATGTTCCAAAGCCAATTTCAGGAAAGAATTTCCACTGGAAAACCTTAAAGGTGACAGCATTCTAAGTATTTCAAACTAATTGATTCAACAAAGATGACTACATGGTCAGTACCTATCTTAAAACTGTACAATTTGTGTTACTGTAACAATATTAATTTCTGCAGAAGTTCTGTCCTCATCCTTTTTTCTTCCTACAGATCTTTGGCTTTTTCTCTTTTTCCTTGGGATCATAAAAAAGGAACAGATTTTCAACAGTCACATAGTGTTTCCTCTCAGAGCAGATGTGGTAGGAAGAACTGAGGCCAAGAGAATGACAGGGAGCTCAGATCACAATGAGAAATAAGACTAAGAAATGTGGTAAGGGGGATGAAGAGTTTTTTTTAACCGTGTAAATTATGTATGCAAATGTAAATATGTATGCATGTAAATTATACCGATTAGTAATAACAAGATGAGTCAGTGTCTCTTGGTCCCAAGAGATGAAACAATTTCAGGGAGATGCACGTATAATCCTCAAGAAAGCACAAACAGAACGAGAACTGACAACTGTTGTATAAAGATTTTCTGTTATATTTCATCTGGAGTTCTCAGATGATCATAGGGAAAAGACCTTCCTAAAACCAAGCCTTTTCCACAAACCATGACCTTGGCACCTGTGAAGCAGCAGCATCCAGAGGTGCCCTGTGTTTCCTGTCCCGGGCTGTGCTCCTGCTTGTTTTGTGGATGTGGCAGGAGTTGCCAGAGGCAGCTTCGAGGCTGCCCTGCCTGGCCATGGTGTGGCAGCACATCGGCAACTGCCAGGGTCTAGCCCCCAGCGCTGCAGGTTCAGAGCAACTCCAGCCCCTCAGGGCGAATCCCGTACCTCAGAGAGGCTCGCAATCTAAACAAACTCACAGGCACTTGATAAATACTGCTGCTCTTAATATTAGTAAAAGACTGAGAAATAAACATGCAAATACAGTAATTCATAATAAACCATAATTGTCAAACGGACTAGACATCACACTGAAGATGTTTGGTCAGCACATTCGTTCAGAGCTGTTACTGTTCATTTCCTAAGGCTAGGTCAGAAGAAAAACATTATTTTAGGATTAGGTCAAATCACTTTAAATTTGTGGGGCTGGAACAGGTAGCTATTTTATCATACTCTGAACTATCATTATTTTCAAGGTTGAATGGAAAGCAAACAAGAAAAAACATTTGTATTAGTCAGGGTTCTCTAGAGGGACAGAACTAATGGATATATATAAAGGGGAGTTATTAAATATTAACTCACACGATCACAAGGTCCCACAATAGGCTGTCTGCAGGCTGAGGAACAAGAAGAGCCAGTCCAGGTTCCAAAAGTGAAGAACATGGAGTCTGATATTCAAGGGCAGAAAGCATCCAGCACAGGAGAAAGATGTAAGCTGGGAGGCTAGACCAGTCTCTCTTTTCACATTTTTCTGCCTGCTTATATTCTAGCCGAGCTGGCAACTGATTAGATTGTGCCCGCCCAGATTAAGGGTGGGTCTGCCTTTCCCAGTCCACTGACTCAAATGTTAATCTCCTTTGGCAACAGCCTCACAGACATACCCAGGATCGATACTTTGTATCCTTCAACCCAATCAATCTGACACTCACTAGTAACCATCCACAACATTGTTGCTTTTATGGGTTATTGTTTTGTTTTTTTTTTTTGAGATGGAATCTCGCTCTGTCGCTCAGGCTGGAGTACGATGGCACGCTCTCAGCTCATGCAACCTCCCTCTCCCATGTTCAAGCAATTCTCCTGCCTCAGCATCCTAACTAGCTGGGATTATAGGTGTGCACCACCACGCCTGGCTAATTTTTGTATTTTTAGTAGAGACTGGTTTCACCACATTGGTCAGGCTGGTCTTGAACCCCTGACGTCCTGATCCGCCCGCCTCAGCCTCCCAAAGAGGCCTTTTAAAATGTATTTTATGCTTTATCATTTTATTGTCTTTTTAAAATATGTAAGCAAATGCATATATATTTTTGCATTCCTCCTCTTTCCTAAATAAATGGTAGCATATTAAACATTATTTTCTATCGTGTGTTTTTCACTTAACAAGAGCCTTGGGACTGTAGGCCTATACGGTATATTTTGAATAGATTCCTGGAATTGGGATTGTTGAGTCTAAGAGTAAATGCATACGTATTTAGCTAGCTCTTGTCACATTCACCTCTACAAGGGTGGACTATACCATTTTCTGCAGACACTTTTTTTTTGGAGGAGGGGAGATGGAGTCTCACTCTGTTGCCCAGGCTGGAGTGCAGTGGCACCATCTCAACTCATTGCAACCTCTGCCTCCCAGGTTCAAGCCATTCTCCTGCCTCAGCCTTCTGAATAGCTGGGACTACAGGTGGGCACCACCACACCCAGCTAATTTTTGTATTTTTAGTAGAGACAGGGTTTCTCCATGTTGGCCATGCTGGTCTTGAACTCTTGACCTTAAGTGATCTGCCCTCCTCGTCTTCCCAAAGTGCTGGGATTACAGGCGTAAGCCAACATGCCCAGCCTCCTGCAGACACATTTTAATGTTGTAACAGATGACAAAATGGAATATGTTATCTCTACCAAGAAAGGTTATATGTTGTTCAAAAGAACTGGACTTGAACCCCACTAACTAATGGTCTGACCCACTCTGTCATGCCTTCTCCCCATGTTACAGATTCAAAAATTGAGTCACATGTAGGGAAGTGTCCTACTCTAAATGACATAACCAGGATTTAAAATTCGCATCTCCTGACCCTGAAATTGGATCCCCTTTCAATGTGTTATGGATTTATTTATGGGAAACTTGGTTTGCTTATCAGTAGACAGAGAAGAAAAACATAGTTCTCCTAGGAAGCTGAAAAATTAATGAGATGATTATGGGTAAGTTCTCCCCTGGTGTAAGAGAGATTCTTCGAGATATGGCTTAACTTCTTGCGGTGAATAGGGAATCAGCAATGAGACCATGGTGTCAGAGCACTAAGAAATGATTATGGATGAGAGAGACAATCACCCTTGCAGGATCTGTCCTGTTTTCTCTTTTTGGGTTTTGTTTTATTTTGTTTTTTGCACAGTGCTGTGAACTTCTTTGAACAAAGATGCTGTTATGCTATGCAAAACTTTACAAATGGATGTAGACAGAGATGTAATTTCTCCAGTGAATGAGCAAGCTGCAAACCACAAAGCCTTTTTTTTTTTTTTTTTTTTTTTGCCTTTCTTAGAGTAACCCTGGGGTTTTCCTTTGTGCTTGCTTGAGACAGGTTGATTGACTTATGTGCAATTTGGGACACTGAAGTTTTCCTTCCCTCTGCAGCCTGGAACGGAGCCTCCTCTGGTGTTGAAAGGAGGAGGCTGAATGAGGCAAAGAAGGTAAGCAGGACTTGGGTCTGGGCGTGTGTCACTGGAGGGGCGAGGGTGTGGGGACATTCCTGCCTCCTGCCCCTTCTCTTTGAGAAGGGAAGCCTGTTTGCCTGGCTGTAGGAATCTTCTGAGAGGCATTTCCTTTCTTCTCCCCAGAGATAGAAGCCCTGAGTTGCCACAGAACTGCATCCCAAGGTTCTCCCTGCAAGGAGGCTGGTGAGGATAGCATTTGAGCCTTCTTCCCTGGCAGGGACAGTCAGCCAACATTAGCGTTGGCATTGTCCCAATGTCCACCTAATTGAAAAATTGGGTGACAGTTTTGTGACCCACACCCTACTTAGTCTGGGCCTCCACAACCTGGGAGCTCCTGACTGACAGCCCTGGCATATGGGGGACAGTCCAAGAATCCCTGCCCTGGGGCGGGGCACTGGGACCCGGCAGATGGACAGTTGTCCAGGCTCAGTAAGCAGCTGAGATCCGCAGCACCGAGCCATGCCCTGTGCCCAGGGTCTGCCTTTTTCCATTCCAGGTTAGATTTTGCTGCCACTCCCAGCAACTCCTGTTTTACTCTCAGGCCGTGGTGGCAGGGGAGGACATGTGACATCTGAGGGCTGGAATTTTGACAGAGCAGCAAGGGCAACAGTGACAGACTGACCGAGGCTGCTGGGCTGGGAGGGTCTGATCTGGAGGCCTGAGCAGGGCAAGGTTGCCTTGTTCTTAGAGTTTGGGCATCTCTACCTCAATGAAGTTTGTCTTTCTCACTCCACCGCACTCTCTTGATGTCTTTTGTCCTCCCAGAAAGAGTTGGGGCTGGGGGTGGGGCATGGAGAGGGTTGAAAAGTGGAAGCTGAGAGTGCTGATGACATGGATTTGGGATCCAGTCACATCTGCTGGAATTCCAGGTCCACTTGCTTTGTGACCTTGGGAACCTGAACCTCTCTAGGCCTCAATTTTCTAGTTTATACAATGGGGATAATAACCAACACCTTGGGGTAAAGGTTAAAGAGTAAATATATAAACAGATAAAGAGCCCTGCATAGTGCCTGACACATAGCAGGCATTTAATAACTGAGGGTTATTATGATTTCTCATATCAACGGCAATTCAGATATACTTGTTTTATCAAGGCAGTTTCTTGTGTGGGCCCTTCCAGGACTACTGTGTATCTCAGAACAGTGTCAGGTTTCAGAAACCACCTGGGAAATTCATCTGACCTTAGGGTTTTTTCACCCTATTGTTGTTACTAAACGTTGAACTTGAACGTACTGACGGATAGTGTGTGTTTTTTGGGGGGCGGCAGGGGGCTGGGGGCATGCCATTCTTTTACTACACGTGGAGGAGTGTGATTGCAAAAGCGGTGTACCAGTATATTTAAATGGGTATGAAGTATACATGAAACTGGACGGGGACAGAATCGGGGAGTTAGGGCAACTCTGTGTCACCAGGTCCCAACTCTTGACACTTTCCCGTGCACCCTCCCCACTCTGTATCCCTGTCCCTCCTGCACATTCACTGTGGGTAGCCTGACCAGATCCCCACCTAAGGAACCCCGAGGGCTGCCTTCTCTGATGACGGCAGTCTCACTGTCTGACGACGGATATGGCTGCCGTGGGGTCATGCCCTGCCACCTCCTGCCTGACCAGGATAAATTCGTTCTGGCTCATACTTCTGGACACTGCCAATTAACCAGCAAAATCGACTATCAGTTCTGAGCTAAATCCTTTAATAGTGCACCCATTTACATTAATTGTATCATTTAACTGTCAACACAATTCAGTGATATGAGCAAGGCTGCTGTCATCATCCCCATTTGATTGTTGAATAAACTAAGGCTCTCTGAGAAGTTATTTCTCCCAAGATTTCACAAAACTAATTAGTGAAAGAGCCCCTGCTAGACTTGGATGCCCTGAATCGTAGACTGTTTTTCTTGCTGTGACATCACACTGCCTCCTCCAGTCTGAAGCACCCACAAATCATGAAGCGGGAATGCCTATCAAAGGACTTTCAGACACACAGAGGAACCTTAAAAAAGAAATCAGAAAACCTGCAGAGACTACTTGCCAGCAGGACATATGGTTATTGAGGGTACAGTAAGTTCTGAAACAAGGGAAGCTGGCCCAGGGTTCTTTAGATAAAGATAATAGTTGTCGTTATAATAATCAGCATCTCAGCAATCCCTGCGCACCAGGCACTGTGCCCTGCACTCTGTCCTCCCACAGCAGGCCCGTAGGGTAGGGCACATTATTACCCATGTTTTACTGATGGCAGAGAATAAAAGTACACAGAGGTTAAGGAACTTGCCCAAAGCCCCCCATCTAAGAAAGAGCCTGGATTTGAATCCTGCAGTCCAACTCTGGCACCTGTCTGGCAACCCTTTGGGTTTGGGGCTGCCGTGTGTATTTAGGGTGGCTCATTCCAAGATTCTCTGGAAACACTGTGTAGCTGTTGCTGAGCAAGTGTCCCCTGGGGCTCCAGGTGTGAGCTCTGAAACCGCTTAAGGAGGAAGCCCTCAGTTTTTCTGCCTCTTCTCCCTTTGTTAGAAGCCACTGCCATCTGGAGCTGCCCCAGGCATCTGCTCCTGAGCAGCCCTCCCTCCTCCTCCCCAGCATGCAGCACCCTCCACACTCAGGCTTCATCTCTCCCCTTCCCTCCCGACACCCCCAGTCCTTCTGCTCCTTGTCAGCTCCCATCACAGGAAGCAGACATGCAGACACTGGCCCTCTGATGCAAGGCAGAGAAGCCACTCACCTTCCCCAGGCCTTCAATTTCCCAAACGGATCTATTTGGTTAATTGTACTCACACTCCTAAGTCCCTCTGCCTGTCAGAGAGAAGCTGGGCCTCCTCTCTCCAGAAACATTGGCACAGGCCCCCTCGGACAGCATGGGCCCAGGACACACACCTGTGGATCGCTGAGCAGGAGGCCGTGGAACTTCGCTAGGAACTGTCTTCCCCACCTGCTGCCCCCAAACCTATTCCAGGTGCCTGAGGCAGCCCTGCTGCTTAGCCCCATTTTCCCCAGGCACTGAGACCTATAGGGTAGGTGTGAGAGAAACGGGTGTCAACGGCGAAAGCTACTGCCCCTAATATTTACCTCCTTTCTGCTGCTATTTACCTCCTTTCTGCTGCAGGGATGCAATCATTTTCTAGACCCCTCTCAGCCTTGCCTCCATAAGCCCACCTTTCCACCAGAGGGTGGACTGTGAGGTTTGAAACAGCATGACTCCTGTGAGTTTCTAATGAGAGGACCATATACTCTAGCAAAGGGAGGCCCTTCCAGGGCATAAGACACCGAGGTTTCCTGCACACCACTGGAGCTGAGTCTTTGGTGTAAGCACTCGTAGCCGCCAGTGCTTTGCAACCAGACCTCTAGACAAATGGTGCATCTTATAACTCAGGAAAATCCTCGTTCTGTCTGCTGCCTCCCTGTTCTTGCTCCCACCTCCCCTCCCCCACACCTCCTGTATTTTCACATCTCCTCCAGCCTGTAGAAGCCTGCCAGGATAGCAGTTGGATCCAGACTGATGTCTGTATGGGATGTAAATGCAGAAGGCTTCAGGGAGGGAGGGAAGGAACAGGTGCTGCTCCCTCCTGCTGTCTTCGTTCTTTCCTCCCTATGCTCCTGCTTATCACATCAGACAGGAATTTTAAAAATGCAACCGGGGATGTGCCATCCTTGGAATATCAGCAGCTAAACCAATATTGGTGGCCGAATGGATGTCACTTCAGAAGACCCAGCTCCTCCTCTGGGGCTGACTCCAGCTGTTTGGTTTGACATCAGAGCTCATGGGACATGGGTGAAGAAGCTGGTATGGAGTGCTTTGCTTCCAGAAACCATGGCAAAGGCAGGAGAGGGAGACTCAGAGGGGATTTGGCTGGCCTGGGATTTTATAGGAGCCTCTCTTTCTCTTTGGTCTAAGGTAAACAATGTCTGTGCAGATAACCATCTGTTGGCTCTAAGAGTAAACAGTCATTCCTTAGCCATAGAGCTAGGGTATGGTGTCTGCACAGGTGTCGTCTACACTGTAGGTCTACAAAGTAGACTTGAAAGTCCGTCTTGTCCAAAGCCTTATCGCAAAGCAGTATACCAGCTGTAACTTGTGGGGGAGGAGAAAGGACCAATCGTTTATTTTGTTTGTTTTTTTTTTTGAGATGGAGTTTCGCTCTGTCACTGCAATCTTCACCTCCCAGGTTCAAGCGATTCTCCTGCCCCAGCTTCCTGTGTAGCTGAGATTATAGATGCCCGCTACCATGCCTGGCTAATTTTTGTATTTTTAGTAGAGACGGGGTTTTGTTGTGTTGGCCAGGCTGGTCTTGAACTCCTGACCTCATGATCCACCTGCCTCGGCCTCCCAAAGTGCTGGGATTACAAGTGAAGAAAGGACCAATAGTTTTTGAATGCCAACTATGTGCCAGGCCTTGGATTAGATGCTATACATGTACATTAGCTCATTCATTCATTTAGGAATTGCCACAGCAACCTTGTAATAAATAAGTGCATTTATCCCACTTTTAAAGACAAGAAAACAGACTCAGAGAGAGAGAATAAACCGTGGAGGAAGACCACTTAGCAGATAAATGGCTAGGTGGGATAGAAACTCAGGTGTGTGGCTGCAAGTCGCATGTGCCAGCTGGATTAAACATGCTTCCTTGTGAGACTAAATCTCTGCATCTTTGTCTGATATGTTTCCCCTGATCTGCATGGCTTCCTAGCTAGTCATTCACCACTGTTTATTAACTCCAGCCCTATTCTGCTTTGAGCTAATGCTCGCTTCTGTGAAGGGCCAAAGAAAAAGCAAAAGGCTCTTCCTTTCCCCCGAGAAGCTCATAATCTGGTTAAGGGATTAAAAGTCGTCTCTCTTTTCCCCAACCCAAGGTTCTTCGACTATAGTCTTACCCCTCTTTTTTTCCCTGCTCGAGCTCAGCCTTAAAGTTAAAATCTTATAGATTTTAGCAATCACTTGTTATGGTTTTCAGATGGCTTTAGGACTATGGTCTGTTGAAACTAGGCTTGCAATCCCCCAAGTAGAGGACAGAATAAGCAGCTTGATTTGAGTGATGTCATGAGCAGATGCGTCCAGGTGCTGGGTCCTCAGGTGGACAATGGTCTGGATTTCAAATGGACACCCCACTCAGGGAGCCTGGCGGGGTCCACGGGGAGGAAGCTGGGGTTTGAAATAAGGATGGCTGGTGGGGTTGCACAGATATCTTTTGGGAAAGCTGCTCCGAGAGGGAGGGAGAGGTTTCTGGACATTCTAGAGCCATCTTCCCTTTGTACAGCATTTTATCATTTACTGTGGAGATAGAGACCAACCGGTTTGTCACTTGCTCGAGGTGATGTACAAGAACTTAGCCCTAGGTCTTTTTTTTTTTTTAATTAACCAATCTTCAATGAGTACAAATCCACAAACCTAATTATTCCTTAAACTTTTTACTTCAATCAACAAATTTTACAGTTTTCCTAATAAATCTTATAGATTTTAGCAATCACTTGTTTGGTTTCATTGGTAAACTTAGTTCATTTAATTCTTTTGAGCATTTGAAACTGTATGTGTAAATTTATCTATTTTCCTTTTCAAAGTCTCAGTTTTTTTTCTAACAAAGCCTTCCAAGTCCTTATGTAATTCTTTTTTCATATATATATATATATATATATATATATTTTTTTTTTTTTTGAGGGGGTAGAGAGGGTCTCACTCTGTTGTTCAGGCTAAAGTGCAGTGGCACAATCTCAGCCCACTGCAGCCTCAACTTCCTGGGCTCAAGTGATCCTCCCACCTCAGCCTCTCGAGTAGCTGGGACCACAGGCAACATGCCTGGCTAATTTTTACAGTTTTTGTAGAGATGGGGTTTTTCTGTGTTGCCCAGGCTGGTCTTGAACTCCTGGACTCGAACAATCCACCCACCTCTGCCTCCTAAAGTGCTGGGATTACAGGCGCAAGCCACAGTGCCCTGCCTTATTAAAATTTTTAAATGACAGCTTTGTTGAGATACAATTCACATTATACAATTTACTATGTAAATTGAATTCAGGCTGGGTGTGGTGGCTCACGCCTATAATCCCAGCACATTGGGAGGCTGAGGCAGGTGGATCACTTGAGGTCAGGAGTTTGAGACCAGCCTGGTCAACATGGTGAAACCCAGTCTCCACTAAAAATGCAAAAATTAGCTGGGCTTGGCACTGGATGCCTGTAATCCCAGCTTCTCGGGAGGCTGAGGCAGGAGAATTGCTTGGACCCAGGAGGCACAGGTTGCAGTGACCCGAGACTGCGCCACTGCACTCCAGCCTGGATGACAGAGGGAGACTCTGTCTCAAAAATAAATAAATAATACAATTCAGTGATTTTTTGTACCCCTAGACTTGGACAACCATCATCACAATGGATTTTAGGATATTTTTATCAGCACTCCCAGCCCCTACAAGAATCTATGCCATTAGTTACTCCTCGTCCCCACCTCCACCTCCAGCCCTAGGCAACTACTGCCTATTTTCTATAGATTCTGGACATTTCATATAAATGGAATCATACAATATGCGGTCTTTGTGTCTGGCTTCTTAGCAAGATGGTTTGAGAGTTCGCCACATCAGTACTTCATTTCTTTTTGCGGCTGAGTGATATTCCTCTGTGTGGATGTACTGCATTTTGCTTGTTCAATCACTGGGTCATACGGTAGCTCTGTGTTTAACCTTCTGAAGAGCCCTAGACCTTCTAACACTAATTCCAAGGCCCCCTTTCTGGACTTCTACCTTCAGCTCCTTACTTTCTCCCACCCTTGGGGACCTGTCACACAAGATTATCACTCCCCTCCCCACCATCCCCCTCCCTCTGACCACTCCTCGGTAATGACAGAGCCCCTGGAGACAGCTGCTGCCTGACACCTTGATATCCCACGGCTTCTCCACCCATTTGTGGGGAGAGGGGGGTTGGGGAACTTCACAAGCCTCTCCCTCCAGCTGAGAAGAAGGATGTGTGTCTAATTGCTGTGAAAACTTCCTCCCCAAGGGGAGCAGACAGGGCACTGAGGCAAGTGAGAAGCTGGGTTCTTGAATTGTAGAGTGGTGGGGGGCTCTTCTCCATGGTGGTAGGGTCAGAATTCCTCCCCAGAACAGAGAGTTCGATTCTTGCTTTTCAGCAGGTGAAGACTGGCAATACACCCTAGCATTAACACCTTAACTTCTGTTTTCTTTACATCCTGTTTTACCTGCTGATTTTTATATGGCAGGAGACTGGTCAAAGCCGTCAGTGACTAGCAGGGCCAGGGAGTAGGGCCTGCATACATCCACTCACAGATAATCCACAAATCTCATTTAAGCCAGTCCTCCACAGGATATTGGGTCTGCTAATCAGGAGGGTATACTGACTACATTTGAGCATCTTTTCCACTTCATGCATGTGTCCTAGTCCTGCCCCTCAGAGCATGAATCGGTAAGCAGTAATGAGGAAAAAATCCACAGCCCCAAAGACCCATAGAGTCTTTGGCTGGATTGTAGCATCAGCGATGTCCTCCCCAGTGTACCCAGTGACTGCCAGTCTGTGTGGTATGTGTCAACGACAAAGCTGGGCTGTAGACCAGGGACACCTGTCCACCATGGGCTTGCTTACTGTGCCAGGCTGCAATGTGCCAAGCTCCAGTTAGTTGGCCTTGGGTCAAAGAGACAGTGTGAAACAGCACCCACACTTTCTCCATATATAAGGACATAAATACAAGGACATGCTTGCAGCATTGTGGTAAGAGGGGAAAACATAAAGAAAAACCAAAGGTCCATAACAAGTGGATGGTTAAAAGATTTGTGGCAGTCCCACACGATGTCATTACAACAAGAACACAAACATCTCTGTGTCCAAGCTGTATGGCTTGATAACCCAACTGGTTATGGTGTGGCAGTGAGATGCAGGCCCCTCCTACCCTAGCAGTGGCTGCACTTTATTGGTGGGTTCAGGCTTCTCGTGGGGCTCTGGTCACCTGCTGGTGGCTTATGAATAACATGGTGCCTCATAAAGCACTTTGGCCCCTAGAGAGCCTGGTGTGAACACGAGGTATTCACTAGATCTTCACGGCGGTGGTCACCTGGAGGGAAAAGTCCCTTCCCCCTTTCTTCTTTCCCAACCCTTCCCTCTTCCCCAGCTTAATAATAGCCAAGAGGTTTAGGTTTCAACCTATAGATTAGTTCCGCGTGTTGAGCAGGAAACAGCTATTTTTCAGCCAAATCCCTAATCCTAAAACCAGGTGTCCCCCTCCAACTCCTTCCCAGGAGGGAATCAGGACCACCTGATACCATTTCCCCCCATCCCCCTGGCCTCTGTGAACTTAGCCGAGGCAGGGAGAGGCAGGCTGGGACTGCTGAGTGCTATCAATGGTTAAACACACAGCCCCTAATTCCCACAGATCTCTCCCTCTGACAATGAAAGGGAGCCAGGCGTGAAACACAGCCACTGAGCAGATGGAGACCACCCCCCTCCAACCCTGAGGAGGGAGGAGGGGAAAGCGGGGAGTCAAATCCCATATACAAGGTTTCCTGGGCTAAGTGAAAATTCTAGAAGACCCACTGGTCAACCCCACACCAGCCAGGAAGCTGGGTTTCTCTCCCTGAGTGTGGGGAGGCCAAGGTCCTGAAGCAGGCTGGTGAGTGCTTTCCTCTGCTACCAAGTCCTGCCCTGGAGAGTTTGGTAGTTAACTACCTCTTGCATAAGAGTAGACTGACTTTCTTAGAAGATGTTGAGACATGGGGTCATTTCGTCTGGGGTAAAGAAGGAGTTATGGTGAGATGTGATTTTGTGGCAGGTGCTCCCCGGGGAGTGGGAGCCGGGGAGTCCCTCCCTGCCGCTTCCCCTCCTAATCTTATTTTCTTCCAGGGATCCCTCTTTCTCCACTTGCTTGGTGTTCTGTCTCCCTGGGACGGGCTGGGCATCAATAGGGGACAGTTAGAGTTTCCTAGGAGACTCACAGCCCTGGCCTTGAGATGCCAGTGAGCTGGAAGGGAGGAGCACGGCTGGGTCACCATCTGTTGCAGCGTTCCTTCGTTGGCATGGCAGAGATGGAAGGGAGGTGGCCATGGGGATCAGAGGGCAGGAGGAGAGGTGGGGGATGGCGGCCCTCAGTCATGCCCAGTCGATCCCTGTGCTGAAGGCAAATTTCAGAACCCAGTGCAGCTAAGCCAGAGCCTCAGGTTGAAAGAGAAAGGAAGAGACTGAGAATGGAAGTGTTAGCGATTCTGAGGCTGGTGCCTGGGGTATCCGAACCCCTCTATTCTGAGAGTCTGGAGTGTAGCAAACAGGGTGACAGTGAGTGTGGCCCTGACAGGTCAGAAAGAAAGCTCTGAAAGTTGGAGGAGGGGGGGATTAGAGAAAGAAAGATGAGCGTGTCTGCTGAGCAGAGGCAGGCTCTGCTCTAGGGACAGGATGCTGGTTAGATGCTATTGTTAGGTAATTGCTGCTGTTGTTATTACTTAGGCCTATACTGTACAACAGATCTTTCCCGTGTTATAGCAACCAAGGATTTATTATACTGATTCACTGATTAGCTATTAAAATATCTCCCAGTAATAGGAAGTATCTGATAGGATGGCTGTCCATTCATCCCACAAGTATTTATTGTACTGTGTTAGGGGAGACAAGACATGGACGCTGAGCTTAACCTCAAAGTCTGATGCAGCAGATGGATTTGGGAATAAACGAATCCCATGGAGCAGGCGGAAATGACCACTGGAACAGAGCATGGGGCATGCTATGAAGCACAAGAGAAATTGCCACCTACTTTCAGTGGGAAGATGGGGACCCTGTTGTGGAGGGATGGCCCACTTAGGACCTTGGCAAAAAGGGAATTTGCACTGTGGAGAAGGAAGAGAACAGCATTTCTGGCATCACCAAAGTGGGAGCAGAGACGACAAGAGGTGCAGAAAGCACGTGGCCTGCACAGGGTGGTCCAAGGCCTGGAGGCTGGTGTGGGGATACAGGAGGGCAGATGCTGGAGGAGAAGAAGCCACCAGGGGTCAGGAGCTGGGTCACATAGGGGCTCGAGAGCTGTTGTGAGAAGGCAGGTTTTGTCCCTCAGATTCCTGGACAACTTTTTCTGCCAAAGACAAATGGGTTAGAGGCTAGGCCCAGGCCGGACACACACTGACTCTATATTCCTTAAGAAGGGAAAAGAAAAAACAGAATATGAGTGAGAACGTAGTTACTATAGTTTAACAACCTGAGCTGCTCTGAAAACATTATTTGTATTAGGAACAAATTTCTTGACAAATACATATGATCATCACTTCTAACTAAAAGAACCTGCTGCCTGTCCACATGGAAGCCTGCATCCTGATGAGGGATAAATCTGAGCTCTTTTCAGATCTCTTATGTACCCACATCCATACTCCTTAGTTTTGTGTGCCTCTGTATCCTCCTATTTGCATTCCTCTCTCTCTGTCCTGAACAAATTGTTTCCAGGCAGCTATAGTAATAAGGCCTGCTGCATTTTTTTAAATCCAATGAAGAATGGCTGAGTTTTGCATTGGCTCTGTTGGGCTTTTATTATCTCTTTGTTCCCCTACAACTTCCTGTAGCAGTGATGTGCCAATGTATTTCTATGTTGGTCCTTGTAGACTATTCTAGTCATTTGATTAGAGAGCTAATTGCTGGCTCCAGGCCTTGGTAGCAGTAATCTATTGGTGTATCCCTAGGCAGTAATTCAGGAGCACAGCCTTGGAATACCTGAAGAACTGTTTTATTCATGGCTCTTAGACATTTCAAACTGAATATATTCTCTTCCATGCTTGTGATTCCCTGCACCCAGTGACTACCAGACTTGCTCTCCCTTCTATATTCTTGGTGTCAATTAGTAGAGTCATCCTAGTCCAATTCCCAACTTAGAAACCCTGATGCCATCCTTCTTCTTGCATCTACTTCTAGCCAGTCATCAGATCCTATTCTAACACAAAAATCGTCCTCAACAGGCTTTGGAGACCATGAAACCATCCTTCTATCATGATTTCCCCTTTTCTCTCTCACTCTGCCCGGGGCCACCTGCGGAATCTGTAAGAAGGCAAGTGAAGTGAATCGGGAGAGGAGGCATGAGCAGAGCAACCCCGCCCTGGGCTTTACTCGCAGAATAAGGAGATACTATAAGGCAGAGTGTGGCCTGCAGCTAAGCCCCAGATCAGCCCCTGACAGGCAGAATATAGGCCTCCTTTGGGTTAAGTTTACCCTATGTCAGAGAAAACGTAAAGGTCTTGCTTTTAGTGAAGTAACTTGAGCTTGTCAGGAAGGAATGCAGTAAGAAAAAAGTAAGAACAGCTTTATGTTCCTGTGCAATATTTCATTTGGTTCTTAGAACAACCATCTGAAAAAAGTGAGTAATGCAGTAACATGTATTTCCACTTTTGAGATTTTTTAAAGGCTTGGAAAACAAGATATTTATCAAAGATAAGTGGCAGGATTGAAACCTTTACTTGGATCTTCTATTCCATAAATATTCCTTTCCAGGGACCTATGCTGACCACTGGCATACAAGAATGAACAGGGCATGGTGTCAGCCTCAAGAATTTCATGAAGATTGGCAGTTTTTGCAAAAGGCATTGAAAAAAAAAGAATTTCACAAAGAATGGAGAAAGATTAAGCCAGAAGTTAGCAAACTACAGCCTGTGGGCCAACTCCAGACCAATACCTGCCTGTTTTCGTCCATACAGTTGCACTGGAACAGAGACAGGCCTGTTCACTCACTGCCTGTGGCTGCTTTCACACTGTGAAGGTAAAGTTCAGTAGTCGTGACAGAAACTGTATGCCTTACAAAGCCAGAAACAGTCACTATCTGAACATTTACAGATGTTTCCCACCCTTAGTTTAAACACAGTTTTACCGCAGTGTGCCCCATGCCCCAGAGCGGCAGGTTTGTGGTACAGTGGCGCAGCAGGAACACAGAATTCTTCACTTGGCCAAAGATGTCTGAGCGGAGTCTTAAAGACTGAGTAGGAATTGATCACATGCAAGGAGGAAAGGTCCTTCCAGGCACAGGGGATCACATGTGTAAGGTATGGAGGCACAGATGGTGTGGTGCAGCATGCAGTTAAGCATCTGGGGTTGTTGGGGGTGGGGGAGGCAGTTGGAGAGACCTGCAGGAGCCTGATCTCCAAAAACCTTGAGTGCTGCACTCAGAAGTATGGATCTGATCTTATAGATTAACGGGATGATATGGAAGGGTTTTCAGAGGAGCACTGACATGATCAGATGAGGGGTTAGAAAAGTCACTGTAATAGCAACATGGAGAGTGGATTGGATGGAGGAGACCGACCGGAGGTTATTGCCATAGCGTATGAAACATGTATGTGAAAGGTGAGATGAGGAGAGTATGCGGGAGACAGGGAGTCAGCAACACTGGGAAGTAGGCAGTCTGAGGGCCTTGGTGCCTGGGTGTGGGCTGTGGAAGGGATGGATTGTAAGGGCGATTCCCAGGTGTCTGGCTTGGATGACTTGAATGGGTACCACCAACAAAGATGGGGAATGGAGATGGGGGCATATGACCCTAATGGAGACACTGAATTTTAGGCAGAAGAAGAGAATCCAACCTTGTGATCAGTGCCGCCATGGAGGGTATAAACGCCAGGCCCAAGAGGGGGTCTCAAAGTGGTGTTTCAGAGGCCAAGGAAGAAAGAATGTTAGGATGGATGGAGTAGCTGACAATTTCCAGTGCCACCAGGAGGTTTGGGAAAGTAAAGACTGAGAACACTAGATTCAGCCAGCGGGAGGTCAAGAGAGGAGAGTTAGAGGTGTATGAGGAGTTAATGGGAAAGGAAGAAACCAAAAAAAAAAAAGCTTTCACAAGAGAAGAGATGGAGAAAAAAATTCACTATGCATATATAAAGAGAGGCTGTGGGATACAGAGAAGGATCTTTTTGTTATAAGAGAGACTGAGCATGGTGACTCACACCTGTAATTCCAGCACTTTGGGAGTCCAAGGCGGGTGGATCACCTGAGGTCACAAGTTCGAAGCCAGCCTGGCCAATATGGTGAAACCTTGTCTCTACTAAAAATACAAAAATTAGCCAGGCATGGTGGCAGGTACCTATAATCCCAGCTAATCAGGAGGCTGAGGCAGGAGAATCACTTGAACCTGGGAGGTGGAGGTTGCAGTGAGCCAAGATCACGCTATTTGCCCTCCAGCCTGGGTGACAGGGCGAGACTCCGTATAAAAAAAAAAAAAAAAAAAGAGAGAGAGAGAGAGAGAGAGATGAGAGAAACTTGAAGATGTTTCTCTGCTGAAGCAGAGAGCCAGTTGAGAAGAGTTTGGAAGTTCTGGAGAGAGTGGAATTTCATGGTCAAGGGCAGATCCACTTGGAAGCTGGGGCTGGGTCCAGGTAGTGGTGGGCAGGAGGAAGGATGCTTTTTTTATACAGTAAGTAGAGGCATAGGAAACAGGCATCAACTAGCATTCTAGGGGCATTTCTGATTCTAACAGCACAGCTAGTTGCAAGTGATAGAAAATTCAACTCTAATTGGCTTACAAATTAAAGAGAATTGTTAATGTATATGTAATTAAAACCCCACAGTAAGGCTTGTTTCAGGAAATGCTCAATCAGTAACTCAAACAAGGACACAAAGGATCGAGTCTTCCTATGTCTTCTCTCTGCCTTCTGTGTTATCCTCAGATTCCTCATGGAGACCCCCATTCCCACCCCCAACAGCTCCAGCCTCTCCTCTTACTGAAGATGACCACAGGGTCTGTTTCAGAAGAGAGAGGAAACTCTTCTTTCCTAGAGGTCTCAGCAGAAGTCTTCATGAATCACATTGCCACTTGCTGGAATAGATGCCCATTCCTAAACCAGCTGTGCTGGTGAGAGCTAGGGGATGGTAATTGGCTTAAACTAATCAGGGCCCAGCACTGGAATTGGTGTAGGATTGCTCTGAGAAAGGGGTAGAGATGAATTCTCCAAAGAAAAACATGGGCACTGTGGATGAGAGAAGGATAGTGTGGGTGCTGGCTAGGCAGCCAGTAAATGTGCACTAGGGTTCTCTGTGTGCTGGACGTTGTGTGCAGGTTGAATGGGATACTGTCTTAGCCTCGAGGAACTCATGGTGCAGGTGGGGAAACAGACAATTAATTGACACTGAAATCTAGCACTCACGGTAGTGAGTATATTCCAGGATGCTCTCAGAGCACATAGGACGAGGATCTAACCCAGCCTTGGTGGGAAGGAATGGTGCCGGGAAACCAAAGGAGGCTTCCCAGAGGAGGTAGCACCCGACCTGAGCCTGGAAAATGGCAAAGAATTAGGCAGACCAAGGAGACCAGCAAAGGCAGACCAAGGAGACCAGCAAAGGCAGACTAGGAAAGAAGAGTGATTGACATAAAGACAGAGTGGAAGTAAACAAAGGCCACCCACATGAGAACAAGCAGAAGCTATTTATTCAGAGCTCGCTGCAGCAAGGGAGTCAGCCACCATCACCTGCATTTGGCAGAGACTCAAAGGCAGGCAGGGGAGTGCGAAGGCTTTGCCATGAGTGAAAGGAAGGCTCCAGATGTGTCTGGGAAACGAGATGGGCTAACTAGAAGTGGGCATCTTACGTGATTGGTTTAGGAACATACTTGGCTTTCCTAGTCAGTTCTGAGTTGAAAGTGGCAGCAAGAAATAGGGGAGCTGACAGCACCGAGCAAGCCTGACTGTCCTGGGCTGGGTGCTGCAGAGCCTGTGGGTCAGGACTGCACCGTCATCTAGGGTCTGATCTGTTCAGTCTCCATGCGATGGGTGAGGGTGAGAGCATAGCAACTATTGCTGAAACTAGAAATAGTTCAATATAAGTAGGGGTGATCCAAAATGGGATAGGGGAAGATGAGACTGGGCACGCGAGCCCTCAACACAAGTGCAAAGGCTAGTGTGGAAAGCCTGGAGGTTTTCCAAAGCCAGCGCTGCAGCCTTAACCTGGCATGTCTCTCTTCACACTTGTTCCTTACCCTCGCTCCCATGTGTCACGGCCACCAGGCACAGGGTGTTTGCATGTGGAACATTAGACTGCTGCACAGGGTTTCCCGTCCTTTCCTCCCACACTGTCTTTATGTCTGTCACCCTCCTTTACTATTGTTCTTCTTTCACTCAACAGTCTTTTCTTCAAATAAAGCCTTATGCAAAACCCTATTGTAAAAACAGTGACTGTTGGCAGCTCTGGGGAGAGTGGGGTAGAGGGTCCTGAATCCCACCTGCCCTCCTCCCGCCCACTCCTCCTTGAAGAAGGCCTCTGAGTCACTTTCGGAAAACCCATCAGCTCCTCTGGACCCAATGTGTTAACCCAGCACTAACAGATCCTTTTTTTTTTTTTTTTTTTTGAGAGACAGATTCTCACTCTGTCACCTAGGCTGGAGTACAGTGGCACAATCTTGGCTCACTGAAACCTCCACCTCCCAGGTTTAAGCAATTCTCCTGCCTCAGTCTCCCGAGTAGCTAGGATAACAGGCATGTGCTCCCACACCCAGCTAATTTTTGTATTTTTAGTAGAGATGGGATTTCATTATGTTGGTCAAGTTGGTCTCAAACTCCTAACCTCAAGTGATCTGCCCACCTCGACCTCCCAAAGTGCTGGGATTACAGATGTGAGCCACCGTCCCCAGCATTAACAGGTTCTTAAGAAATCTTTAGCTCTGTCCTCACCCCTCTGAGTATTTTATGCTTTACTCCAGAGGTGGCCATGAGGCTGGCTGTACAGGCTGGAGATCTTGTTGAAAGAGTGTGGGGTGTCTGGGTGTGCAGGGTGAGGGCTGGCCTCACTCAGAGGCTGTGGCCTCCCCACTTCCACCCTGGCCCATCGACATTCCACCCTCCGTGTGGCAACCAGAGTGGCCTTTACAAGCAAATCTCACCACGTCACTCTGGCTTCAAACCTTGCAGCCGCTTCCTGTCGTGCTTGGAATGTGCTTTAAGCCCCTTCCTTTGGCCTTCAGAGCTCTCCATGAGCATGCCCTGGACTTTCTCTCTCTGACCATGACTTGTTCCATTTTTCTCCTTGTGCCCTCCAAGCTCCAGCCGTGCTTGCTTCTCTCAGTTTCATGCATAGGCCAATGTGATTCTTGCCACAGGACCTTTGCACAAGCAGCTCTTCCTGCCTGGATGCTTTTCTGACCTGTCTTTGCAAGGTTAGTGCCTTCTTACCATTCAGGTCTTGCCCAGATGTCAACTTCTCACAGAGAGGCCTTCCTTGACCACTCACTTCACTTTATCACATCTCATCAATCACTACTGTGGTTTCTTTCTTTAAAAAAAAAAAAAAAAGACTTTTAGAGCAGTTTTAGGTTCATGACAACATTGAGCAGAAGGTACAGAGAGTTCCCATACACCCCATCTCCATACATGCACAGCCCCCTCCTTTATCAACATTTTCACCATACTGACATGTGTGTTACAGTCGATGAACCTACACTGACACATCTTTATCACCCATGGTCCACAATTTACGTTAGGGTTCACTCTTGGAGTTCTGTGGGTTTGGACAAATATATAATGGCAGGTGTCCACCATTATGGCATCATACAGAGACGTTTCACTGCCCTAATCACCCTCCTCTGTGCTCTGTCTGTTCATCCCCCCACCTGCACCCCTGGCAATCACAGATTTTTTTATGATCTCTATAGTTTCGCCTTTTCCAGAACATCTATATGGTTGCAATCACACAATGTGCAGCCTTTTCAGATGAGCTCCCTTCACTTAGTAGTGTGGCATTTCCTCCGTGTCTTTCCTTGGCTTGGTAGCTAACTTCTTTTGGGCACTGAGTAATATTCCACTGGATGGACTTCCATTTATCCATCCACTGATGGGAGGACGTCCTGGTTGCTTCTGAGCTTTGGAAATCACCAACAAAGCTGCTAAACATCCGTGTGCAGGTTGGTTGTGTTTTCTCAGTTGCACTTACTGCCACTTGATTTTTTGTTCGACATTTATTTACTGTCTTCCCCGCTGGGATGTGAGCTCCATGAGAGCAGAGGGGCTTTGTCTCTTGCCCATGCATGTGTTCTCTATAATAATGCCTGCCGCCCAGCCGGCTATGTGAATGAATGCCTGCTGACTGCAACCCAAAGTTTGAGATGGCTTCCGCTCCAGGGGGCGAAGAGCTGCCAGCTGAGCCGTGTCTCGGCGCTGCTAGTCTTCTTTCCTTGTCACCTCAGACGTGTTGTGACCACCAGGACAGCCTGCCCAGAATGCGGCTGTGGGAATGTGAGGAGCTCCTGATGGCGACAGCTTGTGGGAGCCACGGGCATCTCATCTGTCTGCCAGAGACAGCTTGTGGAATCAGCACTAGGAGCCCCCAATATGGGAAAAAAAACCAGAGCCCAGAAGAAAAGGGAAAACAGAAAAGCGGGCTGTGACTGTGGATGCATCATTGTTACAGCTACTTACTACTCACATTGGTAATGTCGTGGAGGTGGACAGAATGCTTCCCCATCCCTATGAGCTCAAACCCACTCCGGGGCAGCAGCTGACATTTTTTGAGTGTTTACTCTGTGCCCCATGCTTTGCCAAGTGCTTTATGTAGGAACTGTGTGATAAATCCTCACAGCAGCCCTCTAGGATAGGCACTATTATTATCCCCATTTTTCAGATGATAAATACAAAGCTTCCAAGCTTCAGTGCTTGCCCAAGTACCACCGCCCAGCACTTTTAAGTGGGAAGTGGACTGAAACCCAGGCTGTCTAACCATGCAGCCAGTGCTCTCGAAGTAGACAAGACCCCACCATGCCCGGAGGTCTTCTACCAGGCAGATCCTTAGCAAACTCACCTGTGTGCTGTCTCAGACACGTTGAATCTGAATTTCTCCCAAGCCTCACAAATTTAAAGACCTTGTGTTCAGGCAGGTTGCCCACACGTGTGGACCATCCCTGTCTAAGATAACAGGTTCTAAGGGCATTAAAAACAATCTACGACCTGATTTGACCCCTGCCAAAAGTTTGAGGCCCCAGGAATCTGTGTGTTTGAAGAGTGTGCAAGTGATTCTGAAAAGCATCCAGCCTTCCTCCTGCATGGGAATGTTGTCAGTAACATGCCTCTCCAATGCCATTTGGAGTTTTTATGAAACAGTACTTACCATGGCAGAACACTTCACTTTTAGGTAGCTCTACTCTCTTTTCTTCCTGTGTGGATGTGTGTGTGTTTGTGTTGAGGGGAGGGAGAGGGGGCTGGGGGACCTCAGTTATACAAGAGCTGAATTAATCGTGTTCTCCAGTACTTAGTCTACGATCCATCCATACGGGATTTCTTTCTTTCTTGTATTTTTGTTCTTTTCTGCATTCTTTCCCTGCCTCCTGCAATGAGCCCTCCTCTCATGTATTTTATATCCTTACAACCTGCCTCTTATTTTATTGTAAATGAAAGGATCCTTCAAACATACCACATTTAGAGTATGTTTAATTTTCATGAATGGTATTGTGGCACAGCTGTATTTATGGGACAATTCTTCCTGTGTCTCAAGGAAGCACCTGCCTTTCTGAAACATTCTCCTATTTGGTCCTAGCTTTGCCCCTGTGGAACTAAACAGAGAAAGTAGACACTCTCTCCCCGCATGTGAATCCAATCATGGCGGCCCATCTTCTTCAGGCTCAACCTACCCCCTCTCCTCTACTTTCCCTCCTAGGATATGGGAGTTTCATGGTCCTCCCAGGGATGATCTCACTAGAAGCAACCACCCCCGCATCTGGAGGTTGCACTTCTCTGCACCTAAGCAGTCACCTCTGGTGTGGTTGGAAGGGCCAGGAGAGGAGCCTGAGAGGCAGCATGACTGAGCCACACAGCAAGACTGTGCAATGGCTAAGGTCGAACAGGAGATGCAGACTGGATTGCTGTAGGCTAGCAAGCCTGTCCCTTTCACCTTTCTTCCTGGTCATCGAGACAGGGGAACTGTAAGCCTTGCTGATGTGGGGGCGCCTTCAGGCAGGGCATCTCTGCCCTCACTCTGTGTTGGGTTCTTTGAGCTCAGTGCTAGAACTCTCATGCCCAGAAAGATGGTGGGTTCACCCCTTCCTTTGACTTGGATGGAAATTTCCTCAGAATGGATGGGAAGGCTTGCAAATCATGTGCCTATCTTCCATGCTGAGTGAGCCCAGCCTGGGGAGCTGAAGGCCGCTATATGCTCACATCGAATAACCTGCCCTCTTCATCCTCTGCCCCAACTTTATGAGCACATAATGGAGACCAATATCATACTTTTTTAAAATTGAGATGAAACATAAACCATTTTAAAGTACACAACTCAAGGCCAGGCACCATGGCTCACACCTCTACTCTCAGCACTTTGGGAGGCCAAGGCGGGTGGACCACCTGAGGTCAGGAGTTCGAGACCAGTCTGGGCAACATGGTGAAACTCCATTTCTACTAAAAATACAAAAATTAGCCTTGTGTGGTGGCACATACCTGTAATCACAGCTACTCGGAAGGCCGAGGCACAAGAATCACTTGAACCCAGGAGGCAGAGGCTGCAGTGAGCCGGGATCATGCCACTGCACTCCAGCCTGGGCAACAAAGTGAGACTCCGTCTCAAAAATAAATAAAAAGTGCACAGTTCAGTAGCATTTGGTCCATTCACAATGTGTGCAACCACAACTCTATCTAGTTCTAAACATTTGCATCTCAAAAGGAAACTTCATCCCCATTAACCAGTTACCCTCCTTCTCCCTTCCCCTCTGCCTCTGGTCACCAGAGGCAATCTGCATTTTGTCTCTATGTATATATCTATTCTGTAGATAAGACCTAGACCTGTCTTATCTATGGGATCATTCCATGTGATCCTTTGTGCATGGCTCTTTCACCAAGCGTGTTTTCAGGATTCATCCACGTTGGAGCATGTCAATATTTAATTCCTTCCTGTGGCTGAGTCATATTCCAGGGTATGTACATTCTGGAATTTATCGGTTCATCCTTTAGAGGACATCTGGGCTGTGTCCACCCTTTAGCTGCTGCACATGAGCTGCTGTGAACACTTGTGTGCATGTACTTGTTCGATGCCTGTTTTTAATCCTTCTGTGCATATACCTTAAGAGTAGAATTGCAGAGGAGAGAGATCCAAGATGGCCGATTAGCAACAGCTCAGGAATGTAGCTCCCAGTGAAAGCGCAGAGAACGAGTGGACGCCGCACTTTCCAACGATTTTTGTTTCCCACAGACCGGGAGATTCCCGGCAGAGGAGCCACACGGGTCGCCAGCGCAATTCTTTTGGCCGTCGCGGCGCTTCTCAGTGCGGCGTGTACAGGACTGGTTGCCCTTTTCGTCGGGCTCGGCCGGTCCCATCCCCACAAGGAGAACAGCAATTGGAAGCGCTGAGGACGGGGAAAGCACAGCTGAACCCGGGAAGGCCCAGCTCTGTGGGGAAGGGGCGCCCCCCGAAGGAAAACTAAGAAACAGAAAAAAC